>JAVJIF010028223.1:0-63088 GCA_038442645.1 Agave tequilana | reverse complement strand
GATAATGTTTATTAGACTTCACTAGATGTGTATTTTTGTGTTCATAAGATATACTAGGTTAATGTTCATGTATGGACAATTTTGTAAACATGAACTGGATGAATCTATATAATGACTATAAAGTTGTGAACTAGAAATTGTTCCAAGAAGCTTCAGAGGTTGGAAATGAATGGTTACAGTTTAATGGTTTGATCTGTTGCTTGATTGTCATTGAATGAACCCGTAAAAAAACCTGCATGGTTGCAATGGTTTGGGGTAATTTGTGGTAAAGTTTCACTTATGACAGCTCTGATACCAATTGTTGTGATCTATCACCGATCAAACAATAAAGAAATATTGAGTGAAGAGCATAGAAGATCTACCACTAGCAAGCAATTGAAACTATAATCACCAACAAACAAAAAACATCAGATATAACGTGATTCGGCAATGTGCCTACGTCAACAGGGAGGAGGAGAGAAATCTTTGTTGAAAATAAAGAAGAAAATACAAGAGTTATAAGGAGATCTCTCTCACATAACTCTCAATGGTGGAAATCTGAAATTCTCTTGAATTCTTGACACACCTTCAAAAGGCCCCCCAAGGGATTTATATAGGCACCTAGGATGATCCTAATTCAATACAAACTCCAACAAACCAAATCAGCACCGCCTCAGAGAAATAGAAAAACCGGATCTAAACTAAAACAACAAAACCGTATTAGAAAACTGTCAGAACCCGATATTAGTCGAGTAGAGAAAATTACTAGTCGACTAATACTAAGTATTAGTCGACTATACCCAGAACCTAGTCGACTACTGTAATTCAATCTGAGAATCCAACTTTCTGTTGCAGGGCCTAGTTATCAAATTATCAGTCGACTAGCCTAAGACCTAGTCGACTAAAAAGACCTATTAGTTGACTAATAACATGCACAATGCATGTACATGTCCGTGCTTAATTTGTGAAGGTTGTAACACCTCTACCTAAATATGAATTCTTCTCTAATGAATATGAGGCACTCTAAATACTAACAATCTCCACCTTGACTCATGTTCATTGAGTCCCTCTATAGAAATTGGCCTCCGCTTCATTCGCCCTGCTTTCTCCCCCTTTTGTGACTTCACATGGCTCCCCCTCCCAAGAATCAGTTCACCACTTCACCTTAGGAGAACCTTGATAAAATTTAGAGATGCTCTGTACTTCACGGGAAGGTCTTCGTCATCATATCCGCTGGATTCTTATTCGTTCTGATCTTTACTAAATCGCACCTTATCATATAACCCACTGACTATCTTGTGATACCTCATATCAATGTGCTTCGTCTGCTCTCTACTTGGGATACTTATCCTAGGAGATGAATCGCACTCTGACTGTCGCAAAAACCCGAACTGAATCGTGTAAGATACTAAATGTCTCAACCAATCCTCTCAACCACAAAGCTTCCTTTGACGCCTCAACTGCAGTCATATACTCTGCTTCAACATAGCCTTATAGTATCCTAGGCTTCTCCATTTTCAATCTCTGAAACATCAAGCCTAGTCTCGCAGTCCCTTGCAGATATCGTTGCACCCACTTCACTGCTTTCTATTGTTGCTTTCTGAATTTGACATGAACTGACTTACTGTACTAACTGCATAGGCTAAGTCGGGCCTAGTGCAGACCATAGCATACATGAATGATCCCATCGCACTAGCATATGATACTCGAGACATCTCTTCCTCCTCTTCCGGTGATTGTGGACACTGCTTGGAAGATAATTTGAAGTAACCTGCCAAGGGAGTGGTGACTGGTCTTACTTCTGTCATGTTGAATCTCTCTAACACCTTGAGAACATAATTCTTCTGAGATAGTCAAAGCCTGCCTGAGTCTCTGTCTCGAGTGATCTCCATACCTAAAATCTTCTTGGCTTCTCCCAAATTCTTCATGTCAAATTTCTTCTGAGTTGAGCTTTAAGCTTCTAAACATGCGTCTTGTTTCTCGCGGCAATCAGCATAATTTCACATATAACAGCAAATATGTCAGATCATCACTCTGCTTAAAATAGACACAGCTATCACACTCATATCCGTTGTATCTGACCTTGATCATGAAAGAGTAACCATTTGTACCACTGCCTGGAAGACTGCTTAAGTTCATAGAGGGACTTATTTAGAAGACACACCTTATTTCTTTACCTTTTTGAATATAACCTTCAGATTGTTTCATGTATATCTCTCCTTCAGCTCACCGTGCTGTTTTAACATCCATCTACTCTAACTCTAAATCAAACTGAACTATCATCAATAACATACGAATAGATGTATGCTTGACTACAGGAGAAAAATCTCATTATAGTCAATCTCCTCCTGAGCATATCCTTTAACAACTAACCTTGTCTTGTATTGCTCATTGTCCTTCTTGTGAAAAACCCATCTGCAACCTATTGCCTTGGAGTCCTTTGGAAGATCGACTAATGTTCATATTTGATTTCTATCCAAAGACTCTATCTCTTGCTCCATGGTTGTAATCCATTTTTGTGGTCATCTGCCTCGATCGCTTCCCTATAACTATCAGGCTATCCTATTTTCGTTACTAATGCGAAAGAGATATTATCTTCCCAGTCATTCCTTGTTGGTCGCACTGTAACTCTGACTGACCGCCTCAATGGTCTAGGTTGCTCTCAAGTAGCTCCTATTCGTCTCCATCTGAATCTGAGGAGTCCTCTTCTGACCCTTCAGGCCTATTAGGGCTTTTTGAGAACTCAACTTTCTTTTCTGAGTGTCTGTCAAGCTGTCTGAAGCTCCACCTTGTGCTTTATCCTCCATCTCTAACTTTTCTTGCAACATTGATTCTTCATCAAAGATCACATCTCTTCTGGTAAAGGCGCTCCTTTTCTCGGGATCTCAAAGTTTAACCTTGACTCTTTTGGTGAACTCGATAAAAATACACTTCTTAGACTTGGACTCCAGTTTGTTCCTTTTCTGACTATCAACCAAATTATACGTCGGCAACTGAAAATCCGTAGGGTTGAATAGTCCATAGACTCTCCTTGCCTTATTCCTCTGGGATCTGAAGATCAATAGTTGTTGATGATGACATGTTTATCAGATAACTCGCACGATTCACCGCCTCTGCCCAAAATTCTTCTGACATGTCAGCCTGTAATCTGATACCGCGGGCACGCTCAGTGTCTGATTCATATGCTACTCTGTTTTGTTCTGGTCGCCCTAAAATACTTAGCTGGTATTTGATGCCCTTGCATGCTAGGTAATCTTTGAATTCTTTGAAGGTGTATTCGCTTCCATTATCTGACCTCAAGACTTTCACCTTCCGCCCCATCTGATTTTTCACCATAGTTTTCTACTCCTTGAATTTCTAAAATACTTCTGATTTCTGTTTCAAGAAGTATACCCAAACTTTCCTTGAAAATCATCTATGAAAGTAACATAGTACCTAGCACCCCCAATGGAAGATACTGGCGAAGGCCCCCACACATCCATGTGTACGAGATCTAGCAAGCCCTTTGTCTTGTGTTGTGATATAGGGCCTGTTTGGTTAAGGGTGGAAGTGAGGAAGTGAGAAGTGATAATAATTCCCTTTGAACTTGAGAATTTGTTAGTAAGTTTTCCGGTGTTTGGATGTTGTTGGGAAGTGTGGTTTGAAAAATGTTATGTCTTTTCCTGTGTTTGGATGATATGTGGAAGCGGAAGTAAAAAAGTTGACCACAAAGTTGACCGCATAATAATATTAAAATAAAAATTAACTAAGAAAAATAAAAATTGGATTGTAATTAGAATGCAAGTGAAATTTACATGATCAAAAAATTAACTGTTTTGCGCTACAACTTATTACAAATGAGATTTACATGACCACAAAATTAACTGTAGCACTCTGGAAGTGAGAAAATGATTGTGTAAAAGAGAAAAGAGAAAAGGAAAAGGGGTTTTTCTTATTTTCCTTTTCCGGTGTTTGGATAGATAGAGAAGTGAGCAATTATACTTCCCCATTTCCTTACTTCCGCCCACTTCCTTCAAACCAAACACGCCCTAGAAAACTACTCTACGTTGCCTGCCCATGATGCTAAATTTATAAAAATCAAGTTTGCAATATTTGATACCTGATAGAGCACTCCTTTGTGTATGGCTTGAAGACCTCGCTCGCTCATATATCCAAAATCTTGCTCCACCTATATTGATGATTTTCTAATACCGATATGTGAAAATTTAAAATGAGTTCATATATTAAAGCCTTAGGATTACATGTTTATCTTCTCACCACTAAAAGATCATATATTGAAAATGATAAATATATAGGCTAATGTACAGGCCATGATTGCACTAAAGAAAACTCTTAGCAATGCTTATCTTTCTAAGATTTCTAATTGTGATTTTTCTTTTTCAGTATAGAACATGTTGATCTCTCTTGAAGAACAAGCTACAAACGATTTGGAGAGAGAATCAAGCGAAGACGACTCCAAACAAGTATGTCACATGGTTCAAGGGAACGACTCCCTTGAGGTAAACTCAGAATTTGATCTAGATGATTGTGCAAGTACATCTAAAAATAATGCTAGTATTTCTAGTAAGGATGCTCATTTGTTGCATGATGAACTTGTTATGTTTTGTGAAGATTTGCTTGAAAAATACAAATTATTAAAAATAAGAGTTCACAATTAAAAATGAAAAATGAGTTTCTATCTTCAAAACTAGATTGTGTATTTGAAGAAAGCGATGTGATATCAAAAGAAAATGATTCTTTGAAAATTCAACTTAATTTGTTTTAAATGAAAATAATTCATTGAAAAAAGTTGATTTTGTTTCCAAAGAAAGAGATTTTGTTTTGAAAGAAAAGAACTCTTTAAAAACTCAATCTGACATTTTTCTAAAAGAGAATGAAAATTTATATACTTCTTTGAATAAATTCAAAAAGGATTTTGATTCCAATTCTTGTCGTGCTCCTATTGCTTTATCTTGTGATAAAATGAAAATTCAAATATTTCTCATGCTAGTACTATTTCTTCTTTTATTATTGAAAATAATATTTTTTTCAAAGAAGAAAATGGATTGTTTAGGCTCTACTTTAAGTCAATGTGATTTTGACCCTAAAAGATTGGAAACCTTGTTTCAAAAGAAACAAGTTCTACATATGCATGCACACCCTCCACGGCATACACCACATGTATACTATACTAATACACATATGTATGCTAGAGTGTACACTTATACACATTGTGGCCGCAAAGGCCATTTGGCACAATTTTGTTTATGACAGAATAAATATTTCAAATGCCAATGTTGGGGTTCAAAACGATACTAACCCCTAAAGACCCAAAAAGATTTAGATACTAAAATCTACACCAGTTATATTTGATGTAGGTGTGGGCTCTCACAAGATATGAGTCTTGGTGCCTTAGTAGTGGATGCAATTGGAGTTTAAAGAATCATAACAATGGATGCATCACTATTAAGGTGTTTAGGTGGGAGGACCGCCTTGTTTGGAGAAATGGAGATTAGCTAAATAGGTTTTGGTAATTATCTCTATCTTCCACTTTATGTTTTAATATATCATGTTATGCATGTTTTATTTATATATTTAGATGCAATTTTTGTTAAAACATGTAATGCACTCGTATAACTTTTGAGATATACCATTGATTTTGTGCTTAAATATATTCATATCATTTGTGCACTCATTTGTGGTTTGACTATATATGTACATGCTAGTTTTGATGATTCTTACATTTATACATTTATTCGATTTATAATGCATTTTTTGTTTTCTTGAGTTATATACATGATTTCTTATGAGATTGTTTTATGACTTTATTTCATGTATGTGTAAATTTTGTTAAAACTATGAGATATACATGTAGTATCTTTGAGTCACTTGATTTTTATGTCATACCTCATGTGTACTCAATTTATGTTTTGATATATATGTATGTTTTAGTTTGATGAAACTTACATATACCATGAAGTTTATTTTATTTTTGTCTCATATGTTTCTTGAATATCTCATTGGTGGATATGTTTGATGATTTGAGAATTTTGCTTCCACTAATCGTGATATATGTTAGTGAAAAAGAATTTTTCTTGATTTGTGTCTTCATATCTTTACAAATTATTTTTTTAATACGTTATAGTTTTAAAAGAAATTCACAGTAGTTATGTTTTATCTTCTTAAATGTGTTTTTCACATGAATTTAGTACACTCATCTTTATGTTTACTCATGATTTTGTGTTCATGAGCTTGCATGTGATATATAGTTTTTTAGTGATGATTTTTGTATGATTAGCATGTTTCATTAGATGTATTTGATTGATTTCATGTTTGAAATATTTTGAACTAATTTTTTTAAAATTAGTCCTTTTATTTTTTACATGGTGGTGCTTTCAAACTACTTAACTATATTCAAATATTATTTTGAAAAACTTTCCCTAGTGGGCGGTTGGTTGGGTGAGCATGCATATTATATGTTACTTGATTATCTTCTTGACAGATACATGTTAGGTTGGTGTTAGTGAGTGAGTTATACACATGATTCTCATGATATTTCATTCTCGTATACTCATTCTTATTTATCTATATGTGTATGCCTCATATTTTAAGTGGTATTGAATTTTCATTGACATCATACATAAATATGATTTATTGTTCATATTTTTAATAATGTCCATATATGTTTTTATATCACAATTAATTTCATGTTAAGCTTATGCTCATTTTTAATTAGTATCATCATTTCTGAAGCTTACGCATTGATTTGGTGTTCATTTCAAAGGGAAAGAAAATTCTTGGTTTATATTGAAACTACATTCATGTTTATTTACAAAAAATCTTAGATTTATACTTGTTTACAAGTGTTTGCAAATGATAACTATGAGATACACTCATTATTCTTGACATATGACTTTTATGTACTCATTCATGATTGTTTATATATGTAATTATGTATGTTCTAAAATTGATAACAATTTCACGCATATATATTGTTGGCCCAGAGGCCCTTCACTCTAGTTTTGATGATAATTAACTCACGTAGTTATAGTTTACTAATAATCTTGTGATACTTAGTTTCAGATATTTGATCAAGATATTAGTAGGTGATTAACTTCAACAAAGGAGTTTTGGAGCTTTCACATGATGATTCAAGAGCTCGAGCGTCAAGATCGCATCTAGCACTTGGTTGGAATCAAGCTCATTGGATCGTGTTTGGATCGAGTCGACTTGGAGAAGAAGTTCTACAAGAAGACCTCGATTTGTTTAGTTTAGTTTGTTTAGATCTCATTGTAAAAATTAGATAGTATTGATATGCTCAAGTTCACAATACACACATAAGTTTAACGTTTCATGTTTGTTTTCGGTTTAACCAGTTTTGAATTTCTAGTTCAAATATATGATTTCATGAATAGATAGAATCAAAACAAGTTTATAAGTTTTAATATATATTAGATTTGATCTATATACATCTATACTTCATATACTTAGAAAAACTTATTTTGAAAAGCCTATTCATGTGTTTGGAGTTTTGTATTTAAACAAAACTTATTTTTGTATTTATTGTCAAAAACATAGATATCTTTATATGTATATTGGATTCTATCCATATACAATATGCTTCAAAGTTGTTTCAATATCATGTTTTGAATTTACATGAGTTTTGGAGAAAATGATTTTCCATTTCAAAAATCCTAGTTTTGAAAAATACGGATTTTGGTTTAAGGCAATATTTCAAGAACAAAAAAATGGTTCATATTGTTTATAATATATGTTGAATTTTATCACACATGTTTGTATTTCAAAGATAATATAAGAACTGATTTTTGTGGAATTTATATGATTTTATGGGATTTAATTAAAGTCAAAAACCCAAGTTTTTAATCCCTATAATAGTTTGATCTGGCTGTCTGCCGGTCGACCGGACTGGTCGACCGAGGCAGAAGCCACCGACGTGTACAGACGTGCACGCAGCCATGGGCTGGTGGGCCGGTCGACCGGGCGGTCGACCGTCCAGAGAGCTCTGCTCTCTGGAAATGGCCCCGGTCGACCGGCGGTCGACCGGTAGAGAGCTGCTGCTCTCTGTATCCAATCCCGGTAGACCGGGCGGTCGACCGAAAGGGCAATCTGGGCTTTTCCAGATTGCAACGGGCAGAATTTTTGTGGGGTTATAAATACCCACTTCTTTGGGCTGTTTTAGCCAAGAATTTCAAGAGCAAAATTTTTATCTTTCAGCTAGTTTTTAAAAAAGTTTTTGTGCCAAAAAATTTGACCTTTATTTGTTTTTAAAGGGTTGGAAAATCAAGAAAAGGAGAAGTCATTGGGATTGATTTTAATCTTCATTTCTATAGCTATTCTAGAAGTTTTCTCAAGAGTTTTTCTTTGTAATTTGGATTTCCAAACTCTTTGTTTTTCTCACACTTGAGCTATCTATCCTATCTATTAAGATCTATTTTGTGAAAAAATTGGTTTGTGGTTGTTTATACCACCAAGAGTTGTAATCTTTCATACTTTGTGATATCCCTCTAGTGAGAGGTGATTGTGTTGATATCCCTCTAGTGAGAGGTGATTGTGGAAGTGTTGTTGGTATCCCTTTAAGTGTAGAGGTAATTGAGGTTGGAGTTTGGCTAAGTGCCTAGACCCTCTAGTGAGAGGTGGTTGTTTGGCTGTGTGCCTATCCCTCAATTGTGAGGTTGATCTTGTGTTGGCTTTGTGCCTTACCTCTAGTGAGAGGTTGTATTTGGTGAGAGAGGGGCTGTATACTCTCAAGTTGTATTTGCTCAAATCCTCAGTGGAGGTTCTCTGTGTGGGAAGTCCTGTGTGGACGCTATAGTGGAAATCTTTCTGTGTGAAGGCGGGGACGTAGAGCTGGGTACCCAAATCCTCAGTGGAGCTTTTTACTCTGATTTTTGTTTGATATAATTCAGGTTGCGTTATAAAGATAACTTAAATGTCTATAATATATTCCTATATGGTGATTTTCAGATTCAAGCATTTTAGTTATCAAATATTACTTTTAAATTAGTCTATGTACTGAAAACAGTTTTCACAGTTTCCGTTTGACACCCTTCAGTATTTTGATCATATCTTTCAAATCAAATATCTGATTCATATGATTTTATTTCATTAAAAAGATAACTTAAAAATCTACAAATTCTTCATATATATTTATTTTTAAATTTCAACATTTTGACCTCCAAAACTGTGTATGAAGTTTACTTATGTGCAGGGCACTTGGCCTGTCGACAGTCCAATATAATTGTCGACAGTTCTTGGTCAAAACTTACCCATTTTATCTTGTAACGGCTAGTTTTGTACTCAAACTTATTCAGGTTCATTCCCAACGACTATATTGTGTTTTTTTAACATTTCTAACATGTTTTTATTGCTTGGATTTGCTGGAAATTAGTTTCTAGCTCTCGTATAAATAGGATTGACTAAGAGTGTTTTAACAAGTTTTATACAAGTTTTTCACAAGTTTCAAAAGATTTTTTGTAAAAAAATTTAGTACTTTTCAATTCTTAATCTCTTTTCTCTCACCTACACTTGAGCTCTCATTCTACCTATTCTATAAGTGAGGTTGTAAGAGAGTAGTTTGTGATCGAGTATTGATCATCAGTGTTCATTTTTTGTAATTGAGTTGTTGGAGGTTGCGGCCTCGATCGAGCTTATGGGCTCATGCGTTTATGTTCTTGCAGGAACGAGTAGAAAGCTTGTAGGTTTTGCGGCACTGAGTGATCTTGTGGGATCAAGTTCAATTGGAATCGAGAGTGATTATAGTGGAATCCTTCATTGTGGTGAAGGTGGGAACGTATAGCAAGTGGCTCGTACCTCGATAACAATCCTCTGTCTTTGCGATTGACTTGTGTTTGATCTCTCTAACTCTTACTTTTTATATTATCGTACAAATATACTTATTTTTATTCTTCTTTCAAGATTATTTGTTTGAACTCTCTATACACCAAGAAAATAATTGTACATCTCAACTCTTATTTAAGAAAAATCATGAGGAGAAATTCATAGCCCTTCACGGGGTATACGGCTTCATTTCTTGGTTGTAAGTTTGAGATTGTTTATTATTATTTGTGTTCATCCTTGTGTAGAAGTATTATTGATTAGTTTTTTACTTTCCTCATTGATTAGCATATCACATATTCACCCCCTCTAGGTGATTTCAGAAAAGAGAGTAACAGAAGAGTTTTGTCTTCTTCTTCTACCTTAACATCTAGAGCTAACAAGTCACTTAAAATTTTATTAAAAATATTGAGATGTAGAATAGGCGTACCTTCCTTCATCCGAAAGCTGTATAAAGGCTTCTTCATGAAGAGCTTATTCGACAAACTCGCCATGTAAAGGCTTGTTTCCTCGTTCATCACATTGTAGAGGACCTCATCTGATAGGCACAATATGATAGTCGCCTTTGCGCGAAAATTGATATCGTTCAACTCATCATCCTCCATCTTCGATAGCTTCTTCTCAATACCAAGCAGGGCCTTGTGTATGCCCTTCTTCACGAGCAACGATGTTACTCGCATCTTCCACAGTAGAAAGTTGGACTTCTTGTCGAATTTCTCCACCTCGAACTTGGTTGTCGTGGTCTTACTAGCCATCGCTCTTATACCAATTGTTGTGATCTATCACCGATCAAATAACAGAGAAATACCGAGTTAAAGACTCGGCAGCGGAAGCAGAAGCATAAAAGATCTACAACTAGCAAGTAATTGAAACTATAATCACTACACAACCAAAGAACACCAGATTTAATGTGGTTCGGCAATGTGCCTGCGTCCATGGGGAGGAGGGAATAAATCTTTATTGAAAACAGAAAAAATACAAGAGTTACAAGGAGATCTCTCTCACACAACTCTCAATGGTGAAAATCTAAAATTCTCTTGAATTCTTGATACACCTTCAAAAGGCCAGCCCTAAGAGGTTTATATAAGCACCTAGGATGATTTTAATTCAATACAAACTCCAACAACCAAATCAGCACCGCCTTGGAGAAATAAGAAATCGGGATCCAAACTAAAACAGGAAACAAAAAGTATTAGAAAACTACCGGAACCTGATATTAGTCGAGTAGGAAAAATCACTAGTCAACTAATACCAAGTATTAGTCGACTATACCCAGAACCTAGTCGACTACTGTAATGCAATCTGAGAATCCAACTTTCTGTTGTAGGGCCTAGTCGACTATACTAAAGTATCAGTCGACTAGCTCAAGACACAGTCGACTAATAAGACCCCTATTAGTCGACTAATAGCATGCACAATGCTTGTCCATGTCCGTGTTTAATTTCTAAAGCTTGTAACACCTTTACCTGAACTTGAATTCTTCTCTAATGAATATGAGGTACTCCAAATATTAACATATTGAGGTGGTGCAAATATGTAAAGAGAGTTCTGAGGAAAACTAGGATTCCTGCAAACAAGAAAGTATAGGCTAACAAAAAGAAAGCAACATTAATGAAACCTGAAAATTAGCTGATATAATATTTTAACCCTTCCTGGAAATTAATGGCAAAGAAAGAGTTCATAAGGTGTGATCTCTGTAGTTGAGTCAAAGCTTATCTGTTATATTTAATTCTAGGAATCGTCATTCAGTTATTCTTTTTTGGAAAAGAAAATGGTGCTACACACTCATTAAATCAAAATATTGTAGATCCAGAGATGCAAAGAAATCATACTGATTGTAGCAACTGCCCCACACTGATGACCGGGGACAAGGGTGGCTTCATAAGAATCCTGGAGATGAACCCTGGGAGATCTGTGGCAGTTGATTCACTGACAATGTCACCATTATACGACTCCTGTAAAAGACACAAGAAGTTGAGCTGAAGTTTTGATGATATGTCTAATAATAGTAATTCATTTTTCATGCCGTGTACTGAATCCCCTGACCCATGGAATAAACTGTGTACAAAGCCAACCTGTTGCAGATCGAAATAAAGTTCTCTTGGATGGTCATTTACAGCGTTACTGTTATTAAGAGCGCGCACACAGCACACAGAACACGCGCGCGCGCACACACAAAGGCATTAGAGTAAGAAAAGCATGAGCCATGTAAAACATTAATTGCACCACCATGAGAACTAACTATATTCCAAATATTTTCATCAATCCTGTCATAATTGTTGGACCCTAAGAGTAATTGTTCACTTGCACCCACCCCATTTTTACCCATCAAATTATTTCTAACAGGGGTTCATCCATTTGTCAGCAGCATCACATGCAAACGATTAAGGGGCTGTTTGTGTGGACGTAAAAGGCCGTAAAAGGCCATATTTCGTAAATAACTTACAACCCAATTACAACTACGGTGTTTGTTTGGACCGTAATTCGTAAAAAACTTACACAACACAACTACAACTCACTTGCAACCCAATTACCACTCACTTACAGTTAATTTTGTGGTCATGCAAATTTGCATTATTTTTTTATATTAATATTAATTTTTTTTAATATTTAGTATTTTTAGTATTTATTTGCAATATTAAAAATTTTTAGATCACCAAATAATTAATTTTGTGGTCAACTTTTCCACTTACGACTTACACATTACGACAATCAAACACCGTAAAACACAATACACTTTCCCACTTACAACTTTATATTACCAACCAAACACCGTAAAATTTACATGCATTTAACTCATTTACAATTGTACCAATTACGATTTATGAATTACGGCCAATTACGACAACTAAACAGACCCTAAACCAAAGCTTCTGGACAAGCTGAGCAAGCACCAAGGTAGACAGCAGATAGGATCAACAGTCAACAAGAAGTGTCATTCACCTGTTACCATACCTCAGAAACCCCATATTGGTTAGAAAATGTTCGTATAAAAGCATCCCCTTGATAGACAAGCTATAACTGGTAGCTTTTCACAAGTTTAGTGCATAAAAACATCCCAAATGATAGACTAGCTATATCAAGTTATAACAATTAGCTTTCCATAAGAAATCTCATAGAGAAGACTTAATCAAGTACTATAGAATGTAAATGTAGTTAAGAACATACCTAGGGATTATATTTAATGGCCCCTAAAAGGGATTTTCCAAGGAATTCCTAGGAGGTCATAGATGGTATTATTCTCGCCCAAGCGCACCCAAGTATGCAACATTTTACCACTGTTCCACGCTTATGCTATCTACGATTAATTCTCAAGTTCATTAAAATTATACATACCATTAATCTTTGTAGCACACGGCCAATGTTGAACTATTCCTTTCAATTGGGGTATCGCATTATAGCAACAACTAGATGTTTTATGCATTTTTCTATGAAGAAGACCAGAGTTTTTAACATCCCATCCTTTGAAGAACTTGACAATCGCTGACAAGCATTGTTCTCGCAGCACAATTATTTGCCAAAGAAATTCAGCTCAACAAAGGGGCCGGAGAAATTAATGGTTATAACCATGAAATCATGCATCAGTGCTGCCGTGGAAAAGATGCTAAACTGGGCATACCTCGTTCTAAAGAAAGGGATTCTTCAGAAACTTCAAGAGCTTGAAGGCTGTCCCAGTTATGGATAGGGATTGAACCCAACAATGGCTCATCCTCAGGTGTGAAGGTTTCTGAAAGTTGCTGAGCTAACTCATCCTTTTCCAGCTGAAGTAAAAAGTATCAAAGAATTGAGTCACTATTGCTTCAACAGAACTATTCTAATTTTAGTCAATCTTATGAAGGTAAACATTTATATGGAAAGAGGAAAAAGAAAACTTTTCGATCGTGCAAGTACTCACATTGGTTAAAACATACAGATTCGGATTGTGATACCAAGTATAAGCAGGCCAGATTCTAAAGTAAGCTTTTAGAACTTTCCACTCAATGGTGCATTGGAAAAAAAGTTGCCAACCATTCCACCCATCTCTATTAGATTGTAGAACTCCAAGTAAAATATCCAAAAGAAATTACATATTCACACTGATATTGTATTTCAGATAAAAAATAATTTTCATACCTGCATGGTGTTTACCCACTGACATATCCAACCCTGAAACAACTGAAAGTCTGTTACAGCCACCAATATCTAAGTTAAGGTCACTAGTTTTAAGTGTTGGATATACTAACGAGTAACCCAGAGTGGGCATGAAAAGAATTACTCATTCTACATTGAATAAAGTATGCACATTATAGCTTTTAATCACAAGAAAATGCATATTGCAACTAAGGATATTGTTCTTACAAAATATGTGGCCCCTTAGAAATTGTGTGGACTATGTAAGTTGACGCTCACATGCACCGCACATTCTAAGAAGTTAGTTGATCCATAACAAGAGGCATCACGTAGTAACTCAACAGAGTGCACATCCCAATTAATATCAATACAGGTTCCCTTTTAAAGAAATACTTGTAATCTTAAGAGAGGTGCATGTTTCAGCCGAAAAGGGAGGCTGTCTGAAGATCAATCTGACCTAAACATAGATCAATCTGAAGTCAGCACCAAAATCATTACATATCTGCATGTAGGCTTAATTGACAATATACAATTTTTTGTTTTCAACAACATATAGAAACCATGCAAAACTTTCCATCCCCATGCACAGGCCTCAGTTTAATATTGAGCTTAAGTTCATAACCAAAGTCGAAATTCTCCAGTTAACATTGCAGGTTTCTGTGTCAGTATCCAGCTTCAATCACCAAAAGTCCCCGTTCTTCAATT
This sequence comes from Agave tequilana, assembly GCA_038442645.1. Lineage (NCBI taxonomy): Eukaryota > Viridiplantae > Streptophyta > Magnoliopsida > Asparagales > Asparagaceae > Agave > Agave tequilana. The sequence continues at coordinate 48,460 of JAVJIF010028223.1, read as the reverse complement.
GCCATGGCTCAGAGAAGAAGAAGATAGATTAGCCATTATTGTAATCTCTCATAGAACCTTATTCAGCTTAGAAAATCAAAGCGGAAATTTTGCAGTTCATATCTTCACTCTTTTGTATTAGGAGTATAGCTTTCAGTGAGATGCCTGCAGTGGAGTACTCAATTACCATATATAATATAAAGCAGCACAAGAAGACTGCTAGAACTTATCAAGAAAGACCCATAGACAATACAGTTATCCAAAGTTGACATGTAAACAATGCAGAATTTCTCTTCAGAATTATATCATGGTTAGAATACTCACAGATCACTTTTATTTTGGCCACCCGGTAGATCCAAGTACATGAGCCTGCCATTCACCATAGCAGAATTTTGGCCGCAGTCTACTGAGTATCTCAACATGATCAATTCAAATGTCCTTGGTGGAGTATACTTGCTCCCATACGCGGTGGATTTCTGTCAGGTACAACAACAAGCATCCACTTCAGCTCATTTAATTTTCCTGTTTCTTCGTGCATTTATTTCATTTTTATTTACAGAGGTGGACAGTTGTCCTCAGTATTGTCAGATTATGGAGCATTATACATGTTATGGCAGCAGAAACATTGATAAACAGAAGCAAGCGAGAAGTGATGCATGAACTGCTAGATTATCCAGAGTCCTTTGTATGTCTTTCCTAATCATTTATTCTGGAAAGTCTCGAGTATTGAGCTTTACCGGCATGATCGACAGCAGACAGGCACATGTCAAATCTTGGGACTCTTGTCAAATTCTCTAAAATGCTCGCAGCAAATTCTGTGTCTTCTCTGAAATGAAAAACGAAAGGCAAAAATTATGCATTACAGGTCACGAGTCAAAGAGCGATGACAGCATATGCCGACATACTTGAAAATTGTTGCTGTGCACTTGATAATCTCAATCAGCATAGCAGCAGACAGAGAATTTTTAAAAAAATCTGAGGTAGATTAGCTGGCAATATTGTCTGAGAAAACCAATCAACATCAGTAGAAGCATATCCAAGGATTAGCGTCTGAAAAGTGCTTTTGACTTGTGACAAACCTTTAGCAAACAAGTTTGCTTTTCAGAATCACCAGAGTGCGCTCTCCAGGAAACTTCAAACTCATAAGCTGACTTTGGCGCTGGAAATTTTTTTGCAGTAGTAGTGGCCATAACTCGAGAAGCAGCACGAGAAGCGAGATCCTGCACTGATGCATCCATATCTTGCTTCCGGCAGCCAACACCTTGCTCAACCTGCATGAAATTATGTGATATGCTGCAAATATGTAAGTGAATGAAGAAGGATCATAAGTTCTTCGAGAAGCAACAAGTTAATTATTTCAAGAGATGCCTGCAACACAACAGTAGATATAGTTTGATACTTAAATATTTAAACTTGTTGCAAAAGAGATTGATGTGAACCGTGAATGGGGCGAAAGCAACAGACAAATTAACTCAAAGATATGCTTCACCAACAAAAAAGATCGTTGGTAGGAATTGAATTAAAACAAATAATATTAGGTTATGCTATGTGATCATGTAAGTGCTGATCAATTTCAATGTTTAAAGAACTAATTAAAAACTATTATTTATGCAGAAATCAAGTTCTATATGTAAAAAATAAATCAAGCAATTACTAGGAGAAGCGGAATCGCTCGCTCACTTTTATGGTCTGTTCGGTTGTCGTAATTGGCCCTAATTCGTAAGTCGTAATTGGTAAATTCTTTTACAGTTGTAAATGAGTTCCATGGATGTAAGTTTTACGATATTAGGTTGATAATATAAAGTTGTAAGTGAGAAAATGTATTGTGTTTTACGGTGTTTGATTGTCGTAATGTGTAAGTCATAAGTGAAAAAGTTGACCACAAAATTAACTATTTGGTGATTTAAACATTTTTAATATTGCAAATAAATACTAAAAATGCTAAATATTTAAAAAAAATTAAAAAAATAATACAAATTGGCATGGCCACAAAATTAACTATAAGAATACTGTAAGTGAGTGGTAATTGGGTTGCAAATGAGTGGTAGTTGAGTTGCGTAAGTCTTTTACGAATTACGGTCCAAACAAACGTCGTAGTTGTAATTGAGTTGCAAGTCATTTATGAATTACAGCCTTTTACGGCTTTTACGTCCAAACAAACAGCCCTTAATGTAGACAGAAGATCAGAATAGATAACAGACTGGATGATATACATATATATATACTTATAATTAAAGAGTTGATGTAATAAAAAAAATACCTGAGATGGTTGTAAATTTGATCTTAACTTGCTTGTTGATTGTTGATTGATTTCTGAACTCAAGCAGATTAGAACAGGTATAGTCGACAAAAACAGGGTCGTCGAGGAGTCAAGACGCTTATGCAGACGAGGCCGAAGTTGCTAGATGGATGACGAAGGGGAGAGGGATTTGACGACGGAATATTGGACAGAGAATTATTTGAGAGGAAGAAATTTAAAGGGAAATAGAGAGAGAATAAAGATAGATAAATCAATTAGAGCATACCACTATTAATTGAGTCTGATTAGGGCATCCCACCACTAACAAAATTTAGGATCGAGAAATTCAATAATCAAACTCAATTTGATAGTGAAGAAAACTTTCATTGATTGTTCATTGAAAAAGTTAATACATAGGGGGTCTTTAAATAAGCTACAAAATTGTATCTCATACTTCTATTTGGATTACATAATCCAACTCCAAAAAGAAATCAAAAGTCTAAAAGAAGGAGAAAAATACATAAAAAGAAAACTAGTAATCCTACTAGATATTAAATTACTAAAAACAAGAAATAAAAACTAGAAATCCTACTATTACTCTGATTTTACAACTCCTTTTAGAACCAAATTGCCATAGTATTCTTGGGCCTCCTTCGGTACACTTTCCAAGCTTTTGAATTGGACTTTGGCTTTATATGTCCGCATCATTCTCCTCGGTTTAGAAAGAACTAGACTCTGTTGAGTTTGAGGAAGAAAAACTCTCATACTGCTCCAATATGTCAGGACTAATCTTTTACAACTCACTTCGATCTATCCACGAATCATCTATTGGTGGTTTTCCTTTCCATCGAACCAAATACTTAAGAGTCCCACCATCTTTGGTGGTGATAATTTCATCATCCACAATTTTATCAATCTGATCCACTGTATTAGGTAATATATTTGAAAGTGGTGGAAGAGAATGTCTCTAAGAAATAAGCTCAAGGGATGGCTCATCATCTAATGGGTTGTTAAGATTAAAATCAGGACCCTTATAATCCACTAAATCTTCAATATTAAATGTAGAACTGATACCAAAATCTTGAGGAAGATCAATAACATAAGCATTGTCGTTTAGCTTCTTTAAAATCTGAAATCGACCAGCACCACAAGCGTGTAGTTTCTTAACAGTTCCCGGTGGAAACCGTTCCGGACGATTCCGTACCATCATATAATCACCAACATTAAATGTTTTAAGCCTTTTTCTTACGTCGGCTCCCATCTTGTAGTTGGCGTTACTTTGAACAATTTTATCCATAACTTTCTTGTGTAAGTTGTGCATATGTGATGCAAATGATGATGTAGAATCTGATGCTCTAATATGATTGGACATAGGAATAAGGTCTATAAGCTGTCTAGGTCTAAAACCATAAACAAGTTCATGCGGTGATTTACCTGAAGTCTTATTCACATTTGTATTATATACATACTCTGTAATGGCTAGTTTAAGATCCCAACTTCCCGTATGTTCACCAACTAGCGTGCGTAACAAGTTTCCTAGACTCCTATTGACAACTTCGGTTTGACCAATAGTCTGGGAAGGAAAAGCAACGGAGAATTTCAGTTTCGTGCCTAACATGTGCCAAAGTGTTTTCCAAAGTAACTCGTGAATTTCAAATCTCTATCAAACACAATGGTTTTAGGCAAACCATGCAATTTGACAACACCGTCAAAAATATCTTAGTGACTCTAAAAGCATCTGCAATTCGAGAACAAGGAAGAAAATAGGCCATTTTGGATGAACAGTCCATGACAACTAAAATAGAATCGTGTTTTTTCAAAGTTTTCGATAAACCTAACATGAATTCATACTCACATCTTGCCAAAGACTATTCGGGATGGGGAGTGGAGTGTACAAACCAGTGTTTTGTTTTTGTTGTTTAGCTAGTTGACAATGTGACATCTACCAACATGTTTGGCAACATCGCATTTCAAACTAGGCCAATAGAACCTATACTCGACAGCTTTTATGGTCTTCTCATTCTCAAAATCTTCAGCTAGACCACTAGCATGCAATTCCCAAACAAGAAATTCTCTACGAGAGGCTCTTGAAATGCATAGCTTACAGCCTATAAAGAAATATCCATCATGCAAAACAAATCCATCAACTTCTCATGTAGTTCCATCTTTTAGTTCCGCATATATCTCGTGAAAATCAGAACATGACTCATACTCAGTTTTCAATCTCTCAAAACCATTAACTGCAGTTGACATCTTAGTCAAAATGAACACTCGACGGTTGAGAGTGTCGGCGGCTTTATTTTTAACTCCCGCTTTGTGACGTAGGGTGAATGTATAATCCTTTAAGAACTCAATCCAACGACCATGTCTTACATTCAACTCCTTTTGAGAGTATGTATTTCAAAGCCTCATAGTCAGAAAAGAGAACGAATTCTTACAGTAGCAAATAATGTCGCCAATAATGAAGTGCTTGAATTACCGCATAAAACTCTTTATCGTAGGTAGAGTACTTTTGCTTGGCGTCATTCAGTTTCTCACTAAAGTAAGCAACTGGATGCCCTTCTTAAACTAAGACTCCTATACCTATGCCGGATGCGTCACATGCTACTTCAAAAATCTTTAAAAAAATCAGAGAGATGCATAACTGGGGCACTAATCATTCTTGCCTTAATCTCGACAAACGCTTTAGCAACAACGTTAGACCATACAAACTCACCTTTCTTTAGACAGTCCGTAATCTGGGCCATGACAGTACTGAACCCTTTTATAAACCGTCGGTAAAAGGTAGCAAGTTCATGGAAACTTCTCACCTCACAGATGGTCTTTGGTTCCGACCATTCCTCAACGGCTCACTTTTTCGGGATCTGCAGAAACTCCATTCGAAGAAACGACAAAAACCTAGAAAGTGAAGTGTTGCAAGAAAGGCATACTTCTTCGGGTTAGCATACAATTCTTCCTTTCTCAGCATAGTACAAACTTGATATAAGTGGTCTAAATGTTCACGAGAGTGACTATAAATGAGGATATCATCAAAGTAAACTAAAAAAAAATTCTCGTAAAGGGTCGTAGTACTTGAGTCATCTCTCACATAAATGTACTTGGAGCGTTGGTCAATTCAAAAAGCATAACCATCCATTCATATAGTCCCATCTTTCGTCTTGAAAGCGATCTTCCATTAATCTCCCGGACGAATACAGATTTGGTGATAACCACCCTTAAAATCTATCTTAGAAAAGATTGAGGCACCATATATCATATCCAGTATATCACCTAACCTCGGAATAGGAAAGCGATACTTGATTGTGATCTTGTTATTCACTCTACTATCCACACACATACGCCATATCCATCTTTATTCGGCGTTAATAATGCGGGGACCGCACATGGACTCATGCTTTCTCTAATGAAACCCTTGTTTACCAATTCATCGACTTGCAGCTCAGCATGCTCGACTGGGTTCATTCTGTAATGTGACAAGTTTGGTAGACTTGATCCGGTACTAAATCGATAGCGTGTTGGATGTCACGCATCGGTGGTAACCTATTAGAAAGGTCTTCGGGGAAGACATCACAAAGCTCCTCAATCACTGAGGCGGGAGGAATAGTGCTATTCGGCGTTTTAACCACTTCCCTAGCAGCTAGTATCATGAATGGGGCATCGTTCTTGAGTTTTTGATCAAGTTCTGTTGCAATGATCAAATTAACTCCTTTCGACTTTCGGTGCATTAGTTTAGGCTTTTTAGCTGTAGGTCGGTAGGGTGTCAATTTAATCTTCTTACACTCATGCTCAAATTGACACATGTTCGATCGACCATGAATGGTAACATCATTATCGTAGAGCAATGATTGTCCTAGTATGATTTGACCTACATCCATCGTAACCACATCACACCATATCTTGTTTTTATAAACATCAAACTCAATCGGGACATTCACGTCTAGGGCCGTTGAGTTGATCCATGACACCTTATATGGATGGAGATGAGGTTCAGCCTGCCATCCAACCTTCTCAATCATTTTGGACGATACTACATTGAAACATCTTCCACTATCCACTATTATTTTTCAATTCTTGTCTCCAATCTAAATGAATGTGGGAAAGATAGCAGTTCTTCTTCAATCATCATTCTCTTGTGAGAACGCACACCGGACGACAGATATGTAATTTGAAGGTGTGAGTTAAATATAGTTAAATTCAGCATCAGAACCTTCTTGGTCATAATCGGAATCGTCGTCTTCATTTATATATGGGTGTAATGTAACTTCCTCTTCATCAGACTCAATAGCTTGTGTGGGAACTCCGTTAACGAAGATGATCTTCATTTCGTTAGGACAATTAGAGAAGATGTGACCGTAACTTGGACATCTATAACACTTAGTGGAGGCGCTAAATTTGGAAGAAGTTTGCTCGAGGGGTTTGCTACGATCACCACTTCGTTTTTCTTTCAAGTCATTCTTTCGGGAGGATGATTGGGTGCTAGACTTATAAAATTGAGAAGAAGAGGAAGTCCTAGTCACACTCGATTTTGAATTGAGACTCCTAGTGTTGTAGTTAGACAGAATCTAGATCTTGAAGTATAGTGTAGGCTTTCTTTGATTCGGTGATTCCTCTAACAATTCGACTCGCAAGTCTTCTCTAAGTCTGGCTCTAAACCTAGAAAGAATTTGAGCTTGTCCTTCCTTACTGAAGGTACTGCATCTAATGAGGAACTCATTGAATTTTACAATGTACTCCTATGTTGATGTATTGCCTTGAGTGCATTAATGTAACTTGTCCATAAGACAGTCACTAAATGATGGTGGCACATACTTACCTTTCAGCTCATCCTTCATCATATCTCACGTTTTAATAGATCGTTGAAGTCGGGATGTGCGTACGTTCTCTAAGTTAGGCCAGTACTAACTAGCTTGACCGGTCAGTTCATGGCAACGAACTTAACTTTTCTCAAATCAGTGAGATTGTACCATGTAAAGTACTTATCTAGTTGGAGTGTCTAATCTAGAAGAAGTTGTGAGTCATGACGTCCATCAAAGGTGGGAACATTTCAGATATTAATCATCGGGATTGGGTGGGGTTATCAGTGTTATCACGACGATTGTTTCGCGATGAAGATCAATTTTCTCCAGCATTAGAGGACTATCAACAAGATATTTTTTAATAGCTCTTTAGTTTCGTTTAGATCAGCTCGAGTCTGAGGCATATCGTGGGTCAAGGCTTCAAGTTTGGCCATAAGATCAGCTATGGTAGGTTGAGAGCCATGGAATCAGTGTTGGGTTCACTAACTTCTTCACGCAAGTATGGGGTACCACTACGGGTTGGCATGCAATGTATGAGTCCTAGTATGAATGTAAATCTATACTACTTTTTTTATTTTGTTTTGGATTTTGAAATTTTTATTTGATTTTTGAAAATATGTTTTCTAAAATTGTCGAGTCAGTCAAACCCCAATTTTACCCGTCTAATTGGCCAGGTCGGCGCAACTCAGGTGGGAAGTTTTCCGCACTTGGCGTTTCTTAATTACAAAATCACATTGAGTACCCTTCCTTCGTTAGACACCAATCGTACGAAATTTCAAGGAAAGACTAACCTTTCAAGGTTTCCTAATTTACACTAATTTTTTTGGGTTTTGAATAAAATCTAACTAGAAGAAAGAAAGCAAATAAACGTGACTAATATGCAAATCCTACCTAACTGTGCTCTGATACTAAGATGTGAAACGTGTACAAGGCGAAAACAACAGACAAATTAACTCAAAGATACACTTCACCAACAAGAAAGATCATTGGTAGGAATTGAATTAAAACAGATAATATTAGGTTGTGCTAGGTGATCATGCAAGTGCTTATCAATTTCAATGTTTAAAGAACTAATTAGAAACTATTGTTAATGCAAAAAATCAAGTTCTATACGCAATAAAAAAGTCAAGCAATAACTAAAAATAGAATCGCTCACTCACTTTTAATGTGAACAGAAGATCAGAATAGATAACAGACTGGATGATGTACATCTAGACTTGTAGTTAAAGAGTTGATATAATAAGAAAAATACCTAAGATGAATGTAAATTTTATCTTAACTTGCTTGTTGATTGTTGGTTGATCTCTGAACTCACGCAGATAAAAGCACGTACAGTCGACGAAAATAGAAACGTCGAGAAGTCGAGGCGCTTATGCGGGCGAGGTCGAAGTTGCTGGATGCGTGACAAAGGAGAGAGGGATTTGGCGACGGAATATTCGACGGAGATTTATTTGAGAGGAAGAAATTTAAAGGGAGAGAGATAGATAAATCAATTAGAGCATACCACTATTAATTGAGTCTGATTAGGGCATCTCACCACTAACAGAATTTAGGATCGAGAAATCCAATAATCAAACTCAATTTGATGGAGAAAAAAAACTTTCATTGATTGTTCATTGAAAAAGTGAATACATAGGGTCTTTATACATGCTACAAAATTGTATCTCCTACTTCTATTTGGATTACATAATCCAACTCCTAAAAGAAATCAAAAGTCTAAAAGAAAGAAAAATACATAAAAAGAAAACTAATAATCTTACAACAAATCAGATTACTAAAAATAAAAAATACAGGAAATAGAAACTAGAAATCCTAATACTACTCTGATTTTACAACTCCTTGCAGAGCCAAATTGTCATAGTATTCTTGATCTCCTTCGGTACATTTTCTAAGCTTTTTAATTGGGCTTTGAATTGGGTTTCAGCTTCATGATGTCCGCATCAAAGATATTTGGTACTTAAATACCAAAAATCAGTCAAGAAGATGATCCAAGAAGATAATCAGGTGATTGCAAATACTACTAGGAAACAATCAAAAGATTGTGGACTAGCATGACAAGAGGTGACTCCCTAAATGCAGCTGCCAAAGATCAATACAGCCCTTAGTCTACTATTGTCATAACAATCGGATAAGCAGTATCACAGAAAACCCAACACCATTATCATGATTATCTAAAGTCATTTTCATTAACAATGGGTGGTTAGTCAGACTCATCGAAGGTTCAGTAGTACTTTTGTACCAAGGCAATCAAGAGATCAACCTGCCAGAGGTGTCATGTTGAAATTATTTTGCACAACCATATCGTGCCGGTTATGATGAATATTTAAATTGCAATTATAATATCTTAATCTTTATAAGAGCCTAAGATCAATGTTGAAAAATAAAATAAAATCATTAGCTACATACTTTAGTGCAGACAACAAAGCCCTTGCCACACTCATCCAGTCGGGTGAGTCACCTAGTCAAAGACATGCACTCAAGTTTTATGTTGTTTATTTGGGTCTTTGAAAGTCCTGAAAATCTCTGTTAAACTTTGATGGACTTCTCTACAAAATTAGGGGTGAAATATGTTAATTTCAGGATGATACTGTGAAAACACAGGGGATTTGTCAAGATTTAATACATGGCAGGGATTTAATAGTAGCGGATTTATACATTATGTTAAATAGGAAACCAAAGGGATAAGATTGTAGTAACTTAAGTAAGTACTAGTAATCATATGAATAATAAATGTCTAAACAATACAACGGGTTGTTTAGAATTTTATTTATTTCTTTTCTTATCAAATGTAAGCTCATATGTGGCTGAGGAGAACTAAAGAAAACAGTCTTGAAGAACTAAGTTTAATGGTTTAATCAGTAACCTCCTTTGGCTTCAGCAAGCAAATGTTTTGTAACATTTCTCTATTATATCAATCAAGCCTATGAAGTTTATTTCGTATTTTTTAAGGGATTTCTAGTTCGAGTATAAATTTTAGACAATTGTTGTCATATGGTTTATGAGGCAATCAAGATAGAGGTTGCTTGTATTTTAAAAAAAAAATCAATAAGGGTGAGTTTCATTTTAACTTATTTTGGGATTGTGTTTAGGGTGGTCTAGAATGAATAGAAATGGTTGCAAGGGTTGGTAGATGAAGCAGAAAGAAGATAGGATGGATGGAACATTTCAGTACTTTCTAAAACTGATTTGATCACTTTTGGTCAGTTCCATTTCCATGCTATAAGTCTTACCTTCGTATCACATGTTAGATTTTTATTTGCCTATATAGTTTGTAAAGGATAACAACAGAATAAGATCTTTGCTTTGTTTGGGTTTTAGTAATGTTAGTGAATCCATTAATTGTTGAAGGGTATAACGTCCTAAAGGACAAGGATAAAATTAGAATTCAAAATATTGATGTATTATGACAAGGAACACGGAAAATTCTGACCGATGAAAACCTGTATCGTGTTAAATTACTGTACTCTTTCAACTTTAGGAGGATAAGCATTAATGATCTTTGCTGTTATACACCTTTTAGCTTTCGAAAAAGGGATTTTGAGGGTCATTTCTAGCTTAAGAACTTGTTATAAGAATTTGTAGCATAGGTTATGTTGCTTGTTTGATGTTTGGATTGTACTGCATTGGCAAATAAATTTCCTACTATTTGTGGCAGCTAATCCTGATGGCACTGTTAGATGACTTATTGTGGATTAGTGATGCAAAGAATAACAAGCAGATTTTCTTTAGTTTAAGAATCATACATCTTTTCTATTAAGGGGCTGTTTGGACTTTGGATGCATAGAGAAGTGAGGAAGTGAAGAAGTGGTAGGCCTCATTTCCCACTTCGATTGTCCATCCAAACACCGGAAAAGAAAAATGAGAAACCCCTTTCCTTTTCCCTTTTCCTTTTACACCTCTCTTTTACACAACCATTTCCTCACTTTCAAGGTGCTACAGTTAATTTTGTGGTTATGTAAATATCATTTGTAATAAGTTGTACCTCAAAACAGTTAATTTTGTGATCATGTAAATCTCACTTGCATTCTAATTACAGTCCAATTTTTTCATAATTAATTTTTATTTTAATATTATTTTGCGGTCAACTTTGTGGTCAACTTTTCCACTTTCATTTCCACATTACCATCCAAACACCAAAAAAGACATAACATTTTCCAAACCACACTTCCCAACAACATCCAAACACCGAAAAACTTACTAACCAATTCTCAAGTGCCAAAGGGAACTATTACTACTTCCCCACTTCGACACTTCCACCCCTAACCAAACAGCCCCTACCAAGCAGCTCTAGCTTTCAAACCTTCCAAACCATTACTAATGTTATTTTATTGGTTTTCATACAAAGACACAATTCTCTTCACATTTAGTTTATAATAGCACACCACGTCATTTGTAATACTGAAATGATCCTAGTTGAAGAAAAATGTCAATGAGAATAATTTCACATTTTTCTATGCCAATGTACACTTTAACAATCAAAGATCTATATGCGCCAATTGCCATTTAGCTAATAAGCCTATGAATATTGAAGTTGAGTTAGTTCGGCCCTGGAGGATTGACAGGGAGAACTGCTAGTTTTTGGATACGAGATATTCACCAGCTGGATTTTATGAATTTGAGTTCGGATTTATTGGATCTCAAATTATTCAACTCCAATTAAGAATCCCCAAGGAAATAAACTATAAGGAATCATGTAACCTTTAGATAAACCTTCTTTATCATAACAAGAGATGCGCCAGTTTTCTTATCTTCATTTTCATCATTCAATCTTTTTTGAACATTTAGAAAATAGTATCCATCTAAATAATTTAAAGTTTTTACACCGAGTATAGCTCCTGTTAGTTACATACCGCCTTGGCATTTCTATTTGTCAACTCGATATTGCAATTCCATGTGATCCATTCATTAATTCCCTAGTCTCTATTCTTGAACTTGTACCTTTCCCGCCTACATCATTGACAGCAATCAGAGGCTTACTGGAAACCTTCCCCTTGCTGTCCTCAAAAAGGCACAATCAGACTAGCATGTTAATAGCATGATACATGAGTGTTTCCATACTTGATGCTGGTTGACAAGAAATCACTCAGCGGCAGACTCATAAAGGATTTATTAGTATCTACATCATGTACTTCACAAGCATGTTGTTGGTCACAACTAAGAACTTGTCGGTTGGCTTGCCTTGTTATGTTTTAGGAGTTCAACGTGTTAGTAGCTCAAAGTGGATGGTGCAATGGTCAGATGGCTCGGCCAAGAAATCCCAAAGTAGCACTTGAATTTAGGTACGTGTTCCTGGTTTAGCATTCAGGACCGAATTGCATTTGGCATACCTTGGGCTCTGACAGTAGTGAAAACATAATAAAGCCTAGTGAACAGAAGTGAGAACATAATAAAGCCAATTACACGCTCAATGCAGCGGAAGATATAACGTGATGCCAGCAATACTTTCACATCTGCACTTTGCAACTGTAGGTTGTAGCATATACTCCACAACTATGCAAATGCAGCTACAGGTAAATAGGAATTTAGGATAAATGTACATCAATATTGTTGTATTGATTGGAGCATGGGCAGCAGGACCTAACAGCACGCTACCAATATGTGCAAGAGAAAATGGCAAAAAATATATATATCATATTGCTCAGGTAATAACTTCCATTTTCTTTGTCCATGTTGTGTCCTCCATTTTAATGGACAAAACACATCTGATCACCAACATTAAATGCCTGTTTTAAAATTATTTAAAGTTTTGACCGGACCACTCTGCTGGTTTGTACTGAAGTGGCTGCTACAGTAGGGGCATTGCTCGGGACAGCGAGCACACTCTAAACACCTTTCTGTTGGCCCAAAGGCCTTCCACTCTAGTTTTGATGATGATTAACTCATGAACTTATGTGTACTAATAATCTTGTGATTTTAGTTTCAGATCATTAATCAAGATATTAGTTGGTGATTAGCTTCAACAAGATGATTTGGAAGCTTTCACATGTTGATTCAAGAGTCCGAGCGTCAAAGATCATATATAGCACTTGCTCGCTGGATTAAAGAGTTTTGGATCGAGTCGGCTTGGAGATTGCGCTCTACAAGAAGACATCGATACATAGTTTAGCTTTGTGTTTAGATCCAAATTGTAAAGATTAGAATAATATGATATGCTCAAGTTCACAACACACACGTTTCACGTTTTAAATATTGGTTTTCGGTTTTTGGTTTAACCGATCTTGGTTTGCATGAACAGATATTTTATCAAAACAAGTTTACATGGTTTAATGTATATTAGATTTGTTCTATATACATGCATGCTTCAACTATTTAAACAAACTTAGCTTGATAGTCTATTTCATGTGTTTTATGTTTTGGTATTTCTAAACAAAACATATTTTTGGAATTAAAGTCAAAAACATGGATATATATATATATATGTTCCTTGTATATTGGATTTCTATCCATATACAACATGCTTCAAAGTATTTAAATATCATGTTTTTGTATTTGGATGAGTTTTGGACAAAACGTATTTTCTATTCAAAATCCAAGTTTTAGAAAATACGGTTTTGGTTTTTGGCAAAATTTCTATAACACAAAAATTGGTTCAAAATGTTTGTTATTTGTGTTTAAATGTTTAACACAAGTTTATATTTCAATGTAAAGTGATAAAACTATTTTTGTGTAATTTTAGAGATTTTATGGGAATTTTTAGGATTAAAATAAATGTTTATCTGTCCCTGAACTGCTGCTGCCAGGCTTGATCGGCCGACCGCACGGCCAACCGAATCAAGTAGCCGGTCGACCGACGTGCACGGATATGTGCACGCTGGCTTACCCATAAGCCGGTCGACCGCACGGTCGACCGACTGAGAGCAGTTTGCTCTCGGGTTGGCCGCGGCCGACCGAGCGGTCGACGGACAGAGAGCGTTGCTCTCTGTATCTGGGACGGTCGACCGCACGGTCGACCGGTAGCTGCCAGCGGTCAAATATGACCGTTGGACGGTCGACCGATCGGTCGACCGGTAGTTCATTTTTGGCAGATTTTGCTGCCAACGGCTATATTTTTCTGGGGACTATAAATACCCCATTAATGGCCTGTTTTCTTTAAGAATTTTTTGGACGAAATTTCTGAACTTTCTCTAGTGTTTTCACAGCAATCAAAAGAAGTTTTTGGGCTTTAATTGAACAATCCATTTGGTGTTTTTGCTAGGGTTTGGAAAATCAAGAAAGGGTTTTTGGGAAAAGATTTTGATTCAACTTCTTCATCTTGGTTTCTAGTTTTTCCCAAAGTTTTTCTTTGAGATTTTGATTTCCATTCCTTTGGTTTTCTCCACACTTGAGCTACATCTACTATCTCATTCTATAGGATCCTTGTGTGTGAGAAGAAATTGTTTGTGGTTGTTGTTTAGACCACCAAGTTGTAAACCCTTCATTTGCTTGGCTTTGTGCCTTTCCCTCATTGTGTTGAGGAGGTTGTGCAAGTAGGTTGTATCCCTCAAGTGGTGAGGTGATCCTTGTGTTGCTTTGTGCTAATCCCTCAAGCTGTGAGGTGATTGTTTGTTGGTTTGGTGTTGTGCCTCAAGGAGGAGGTTGTGTTTGTAAGGAGAGGAGTGGGTACTCCTTGTAATTGTTATTGCCCCAAATCCTCGGTGGAGGTTCCCTTTGTGGGAGTCCTTTGTGGACAAGCTAGTAGAGTTGAAATCCTTCTGTGTGAAGGCGGGGATGTAGAGCTGGGTGCTCGAACCTCGAAACATATCTTGTTGTTTGCGCTTGATCCCTTGACTCTTACTCTATCTCTCTCTTTACTTTGTGCCTTGCTTCAATTCATATTGTTCATTCATAATTATTTGCTTGGCTTGTTTGAGTGTGCATCTCTTGTTATTGCAATTAGTTTTTAAATTCCACATTAAGTTCACTAGATTAGCATTATCACCTATTCACCCCCCCTCTAGGTGATTTCAATTGGTATCAGAGCCTCCGCTCCTGATAGTTAGGTTTAACCACCTAGGAGTGAGATCTTGGTTTGCTAATCTTCATTTGCATTGTTCATTTGCACACATATAGTTGCACTCATGGATAGCCCTCCTATGTTTGATTTTTCTAAACATAATATTTGGATGGCCAAGATGAGTAGTCATTTAAACAGCCTAGGACATCTAGTTTATCAAGCCACTACTCAAGAATCCTACCCTAATACTAGCAAGCATAAAAAGGCTAATGCATTAGCACTTAAGACACTTAGAGCATCTCTTAATGAAGATCTTCTACATGTGTTTGATCATTATGATTCGGCTTTTGCAGTTTGGAGCATTTTGACCTCTCCCGAGCTTCCAAGGATCATTAACAAGTTGAGGAGATCTAGGAGAGACAAGTCCGACGAGCATTGCCTCATGGTCCAAGGGAAAGACTCCCTTGAGGTACAATCGGATTCTCAACTAGATGATAGTTCTAGTTCATATTGCTATGGATGCTTAGAAGTTCAAACTTTAAATGTAGAACTTGCCTCTAAGCTTGAAAATTTTGTGAAAAAACATGACCTTTTGAAAAAGAATCATTTTGAATTAAAAGAAGAAATGAAGGATTTGTGCTCAACTTTTGAATCGGTTTTGCAAGAGAAGAAAGAGATTACTAGTGAACGTGACTCACTAAGATCTCAACTAGACCTTGTCCTAAAAGAGATTGATGTTTTAAAAAGCAAAAATGATTGCGATGATGTTGTGAAAAACAATGAGGTTTTATCTTCTAAATTAGATTTTGTTTTAAAAGATAACCTTGTTTTGAAAAATGAAATTGATTTCATTACAAAAGAATTGGATTTAGTTTAAAGAAAAATGAATCTTTGAAAATTGATATTGATTCTCATGTGTGCCATGCTAGTATAGCTTCTTCTTCTTGCACATCTTTTGCATGCTCCACTTTATCTTCTAGTATTGAAAATGGCATAAATGTGTTGAAGAAAAGTGTTGATTGTTTGGGCTCCACTTTGAGCCAATGTACTTTGAATCATACACGCTTGGAAACCTTGGTTCGCAAGAAACAAGTTCCATCTTTACATGTACACCCATCACGGCATACACATGCTCATCACGGACACAACCATAACATGTATGCTAATGTGTACACTTGTACACATTGTGGTCGAAAAGGCCACCTTGCTAGATTTTGCTATGATCGTTTACATATTGAAAATTTAGCAAATAATCTTGTTTGGGTTAGGAAGATACTAACCCCCGTGGACCCAAAAGAAAATGGGTACCAAGACCACCCCTTTGATTTTTGATGTAGGTGTGGGGCTCTCACATCACGTGAGAGTATTGGTGCCTTGAGGTGGATGCGTTCCAAGCTTAAAGAGAACCATTTTTGGATGCATCACTTTCAAGGAAGGTTTGGTGGAGAGGACCACCTTTGGTTTGGAGAACTAGAGAGGTGCCTTCATCGGTTTTGGTACAAATCTCTAACTCCCATTTATATTTACATGCTTTTCATGTTCATCTATTTATAGCATGTCATGTTTTATATGGATCTATATTTAGTGTTCTCACCTTGTTTTAACTAATATGTATGCTCTAGATCTAATGCACATGCATATACATAATGATCATATGAATGTTTATGATGTTTTGTTTTGATGACTCATGTTTTGTTTAGTATGTTGAATGCCATGTTTATTAGACCTTTGACATGCATGTATAGCTTTTGAGATCACCCATGTTTATATGGACCCATTTGTTGTGTTCTCACCATTCGTTTAGCTATTATGTATATCATGATTCTAATAGCATGTGATTTACTTCATGATCATTTTTATGTCTATCATGTTAATTTATATGTCGTTTTATGCTTCATGATTTGAATATATGTTTAGATGTTAGTTTTCATGAAAACTAGGATTTATACTTGTACATAGAATGGGCCACAAGTAACTCTTTTTATGTTTGTGCTTGAATGCCTATTTGTACCCATTAGATGTGCTAGTATAGTCTAGTTTTGATGATTCATGCATTCTAACTTGTATTCCTCATTTTGGATATATTTCTATGATCATGTGTTTTAACTTCATGTATATGTCTATCTTGTCCAAACTATTGATTATACATATACATCCTTTGAGCCACATGCCTTCATGCATATACTTTTGTGGACTCATTATGTTTAGGATATGTATGTATACTTCGGTTTGTACATGACATACATATGCCTTGAAGTTTAAATCGTTTTGATGAGTTTCATGTTTTTAGGTAATTTCAATGGAAATGAAAATTTAGTTTCTCATCTTTTCATGTTTTTAAGGAATTTAATATGAGCTTAATTGAATATTTTCATGATTGTATGTGTCACATAACACTTGTTCACTCACTTTATTATGTTTCTCATGATTGTGTTTTCATGAGTATAATATGAGCTTTATGGACTTTGAGTGTTTAGTGATCATGTGATTTACATGTGTGTCATGAAAAACAATTTTGTTTTAATTCCTTACGTGAAGGATTTCGTACTAGTTTAAAAAAAAATTTCCTTTAACTAGTTCGTATTCTTCACTATGGTAGAGATTTTCAAACATACTACATTTTCAAATCTATTTTTGAAAACCCTACCTTCCACGGGCGGATGGATGGGCGACCATGCTTATGTATGCTCTATATTGAAAGAATCCAATGATACATGTGCATGAGTTGGATGGTAGTTATATGATGTATACACTTGATCATTATTGTTGTTTCAATTGGTATCATTGAAATTCTTTCAATTGGTATCAATATTAACATTTCTTGTATACTCATATATTTTTATGTATGTATGCTTACATTTCAAATAGTATCAATTTCGATTGGTATCTAATATTCCATACATATATATTTGTTTATGCTAAGGCTTGAGCTTCAACTTTGTTTCAATTGATTTGGCTTTCAATTGATATCTTAATTCGAGCCTACACATTGTTTTTGTTGGTATTTCATAAAGGGGGAGAAAATCTTGTATTTCATCTTTCAATTGGTAATTTGTATTCCACTCCCTTGCTTTATGATAGAAAATAATGTTTTCAATTGGTATCTTATGCCTTAAAAAGAATAATAATTTCAATTGGTATTAAGATTTATGTTTAGAAATTCAAAATTTGTAATGTTTAATTTCAATTGATATCAAAATTGTTTATTTACAATTGATATGATATTTGTTTACTTATCTATTGGTATCAAGATCTTTGTTTTTCAATTGGTATAGTTTCACTTTTAATTGGTATCAATATGCACTTCCTTGACACATTTTTTAATTGGTATCATATTTGATTTTAGACAAAAAGGGGGAGAACATCCCTTGATTGATTCCTTGTTTTGAATAAAAAGAAGAGGAGAATATGTTTTGATTAGTTTTGTTTAGTCTTTAACCCCTTTGTTGATGATTGACAAAAAGGGGGAGAAGAATTTGAGTTTATATATGCATATTTTGCATGTTTTATGTTTTATTAAGTTCATTTGGTATCAAAAACATTATTTATAGAACATGTTTATTTTTGGTATCAAGATCTTGTAAAAGAGATCATTAGTTTTGTTTTGCATATATTAAGTTTAATTGGTATTTAGAGCATGTTTATTTGTTAAGTTTAATTGGTATCTAGAGCATGTTTATTTGTTTAGTTTAATTGGTATCTAGAGCATGTTTATTTGTTTTTGAAAATTTCATTGGTATCTAGAACCTTTTATTGTTATATGCATATCTATGCATGTTTCGTGTTTCATATTCATTGCATATTTATGTTTATTTGTTTATGCATGAGTTAAGGGGGAGCTTCTATGAAGCTTAACTTTAATCCATGCATATATAACTCCATGAGTTTTGTCATCATCAAAAAGGGGGAGATTGTTGGCCCAAAGGCCTTCCACTCTAGTTTTGATGATGATTAACTCATGAACTAATGTGTACTAATAATCTTGTGATTTAATTTCAGATCATTAATCAAGATATTAGTTGGTGATTAGCTTCAACAAGATGATTTGGAAGCTTTCACATGTTGATTCAAGAGCCCGAGCGTCAAAGATCATATATAGCACTTGCTCGGTGGATCAAAGAGTTTTGGATCGAGTCGGCTTGGAAATTGCGCTCCACAAGAAGACATCGGTACATAGTTTAGCTTTGTGTTTAGATTCAAATTGTAAAGATTAGAATAGTATGATATGCTCAAGTTCACAACACACACGTTTCACGTTTTAATATTGGTTTTCGATTTTTAGTTTAACCGATCTTGGTTTGCATGAATAGATATTTTATCAAAACAAGTTTACATGGTTTAATGTATATTAGATTTGTTCCATATACATGCATGCTTCAACTATTTAAACAAACTTAGCTTGATAGTCTATTTCATGTGTTTTATGTTTTGGTATTTCTAAACAAAACATATTTTTGGAATTAAAGTCAAAAACATGGATATATATATATATGTTTCTTGTATATTGAATTTCTATGCATATACAACATGCTTCAAAGTATTTAAATATCATGTTTTTGTATTTGGATGAGTTTGGACAAAACGTATTTTCTATTCAAAATCCAAGTTTTAGAAAATACGGTTTTGGTTTTTGGCAAAATTTCTATAACACAAAAATTGGTTCAAAATGTTTGTTATTTGTGTTTAAATGTTTAACACAAGTTTATATTTCAATGCAAAGTGATAAAACTATTTTTGTGTAATTTTAGAGATTTTATGGGAATTTTTAGGATTAAAAATAACCTGTTTATCTGTCCCTGAACTGCTGCTGCCAGGCTAGATCGGTCGACCGCACGGCCAACCGAATCAAGTAGCCGGTCGACCGACGTGCACGGATACGTGCACGCTGGCTTACCCATAAGTCGGTCGACCGCACGGTCGACCGACTGAGAGCAGTTTGCTCTCGGGTTGCCCGCGGCCGACCGAGCGGTCGACCGGACAGAGAGCGTTGCTCTCTGTATCTGGGACGGTCGACCGGTAGCTGCCAGCGGTCAAATATGACCGTTGGACGGTCGACCGGTAGTTCATTTTGGCAGATTTTGCTGCCAACGGCTATATTTTTCTGGGGACTATAAATACCCCATTAATGGCCTGTTTTCTTTAAGAATTTTTGGACGAAATTTCTGAACTTTCTCTAGTGTTTTCACAGCAATCAAAAGAAGTTTTGGGCTTTAATTGAACAATCCATTTGTGTTTTTGCTAGGGTTTGGAAAATCAAGAAAGGGTTTTTTGGGAAAAGATTTTGATTCAACTTCTTCATCTTGGTTTCTAGTTTTCTCAAAGTTTTTCTTTGAGATTTTGATTCCATTCCTTTGGTTTTCTCCACACTTGAGCTACATCTACTATCTCATTCTATAGGATCCTTGTGTGTGAGAAGAAATTGTTTGTGGTTGTTGTTTAGACCACCAAGTTGTAAACCCTTCATTTGCTTGGCTTTGTGCCTTTCCCTCATTGTGTTGAGGAGGTTGTGCAAGTGGGTTGTATCCCTCAAGTGGTGAGGTGATCCTTGTGTTGCTTTGTGCTAATCCCTCAAGTTGTGAGGTGATTGTTTGTTGGTTTGGTGTTGTGCCTCAAAGAGGAGGTTGTGTTTGTAAGGAGAGGAGTTGGGTACTCCTTGTAATTGTTATTGCCCCAAATCCTCGGTGGAGGTTCCCTTTGTGGGAGTCCTTTGTGGACAAGCTAGTGGAGTTGAAATCCTTCTGTGTGAAGGCGGGGATGTAGAGCTGGGTGCTCGAACCTCGAAACATATCTTGTTGTTTGCGCTTGATCCCTTGACTCTTACTCTCTCTCTCTTTACTTTGTGCCTTGCTTCAATTCATATTGTTCATTCATAATTATTTGCTTGGCTTGTTTGAGTGTGCATCTCTTGTTATTGCAATTAGTTTTTAAATTCCACATTAAGTTCACTAGATTAGCATTATCACCTATTCACCGCCCCCCCTCTAGGTGATTTCACTTTCGTGGCCATCTCTGAATTCTCTGCTTTTTGAAAGCCTTGAGTAGAACTTTTAAGGTCCCGGAATTCTTTTTGGCAATTTCGTGAATCAGTAAATATTCGTGGTCAGAATGTATGTTCTTTCAAGTTTACAAAGATTATTAATCTTACGTCATCAATTGTACAATGAAACTACCACACAAATGAAAAATAACACGTCAATACAGAGAAAGATTAAGCATAGTATCAAGAAGAGCATTCTAAATCATCCTAAATTCAAATGTACGCGTGAATATTATCACATGTCACACACATATAATACATGTGCAATTGGCAAAGACCCGATAAATGCTCTGGACTTTTTGGGAACCCAATATATCCCACTGACCCTTTCATACCGCCTACAATTCAGAGTATCGATTACATGCCCATTGACCAAAGCATGCCCTAAAATAGTAACATTGGTCCAAAATTTACAAAATATGTAATAAAACAGACATTAATTCAAATGACATTATGGCTTAAAAAAATCCTAATTAACGCAAATTTTAAATTGACAAGCTGTTTTCTTATTACAAAATTATGATTTAGAGAAATCAACATGGTAAATTCATAGCTATAGGCGCAAACTATTTTCACAAATTTCAATAGGGAGCTGTTTGGTTACCATTTAGCAAGAAGTGCTTTATAACATTGTTTCTTTAGTTACCGCCACCTAATATCTACGAGATGCAAGAAATCCCATGCCAACTGCTCAAGTGTAATTGACCACAACAAATTCTATAACCATAATGCAATCTGGTGTTAGGGTTGCATCAAAGAAGGAATTTCAGGATCTTGGAAATTGGTTTTCGGGCATTCAATGGTGGCGTCTGGAACTGAAACATGCAGAAAAGAAGAAGAGAAAGATTAAAAGGGGGAAGAGACACTTTCATTTCATAATTCCATCAAAGTGATTAAATATATGATTCTTTTAAGCCTTTAAATAGGTTTTGGTTATACGTAAAAGGATAAGAACAAAAGAAAATGGTGACAGAAAAGTCACTTCAGATCCTAACTAGTTTCTTATCGTTCCCCACCACTCCCCCATTCTTGTAGCTCCAACTGACTCCTTCCAAAAACTGAAATTGCAGTCTGCTACTCTGCAACTTTTTTTGCGTGCAACAAAGCTGTATGGTAAATAGAGCTGCAATTCCCACAAGCATATCGAAAGCCCCAAGAGTTCCAGCACACAGAAACACTTACTATTATCTTGATTAGACTTGTTCTTCAAATCTAAGCTAGTACTCTTTCTCTACAGAGAACAAAATAAAGATAAAGATTAATACATTTCATATTAACGTTCTCGACTACAATGTGAGGTTAATCTTGTCTAGGGCCTCTAGCACAAAACCTGCATTCTCCCTTTTTCTATATGAAATATTATTTTCTGAATAAATATTTCCACTGCAACTGCATTCTCCCCTTATCCTCCACTGAGAATTGTATTGGTACCCGACATCTAAGAGCTTTTTAAAAGTGTAATATCAGAATTTTATAGCATATAAAACCAAGTTTAGAAGTAGGTTGCCAATGCCAAAATAACACATGCACTCCACCCATAAGCTAAAGTTGTTAACATAACGTGTCTGTGTTTTACGAATATTGTAATATTATCAAATGGTCAGATAATTTATCTTCACCAAATATGCTGTAAACAACTAAGGATAATTTACATTTTGGAATTCAGGAAGCTTTATGTTAAACAATCAAACTCATTAATCATCTAGTGCTCCCTTTTAAAAATAATTATCCTCCTAGAATTCGATTTTTTTCCCAAATCACTAGCAAATGGACCAAAGCTATTTTATAAAGTCCCATGAATTTATTCATCTTAGAAAAAGAAAGTATTAGCCTCTCATATTCTGTTACCTTTCACTAGAAGCATTCTAGTATAACATCACAGAAGAAAAGGCATATATGGTTGGATATCGATGATCACCTTCTCAAGCAATTCTTTTGCATCAATATACTGCTTTCGAACCTCTTGATTATTAGGCTCAAGCCTAACTGCAAACTCGGCATCTGTAAACAACTTTGGAGTTTCATTAGACATACTTCTACTACTGTCAGTGATATAAACATGGAAAAGTCTGCCTGAAAAAAATATACAAGGATAAGAATGATCTGACCTTCCATGGAATCTTTAAATTTTCCAAGTTCTTTCCTGGCAGTAGCTCGACGGGAGTATGCTTTTACATATCGGTCATCTAAGTTTAAGGCCTCTGTACAGTCATTTCAGCCTCTTCAAATCTACAGAACATTTATGAAATTGCAAATACGAATGTGAAATGCAAAGAACGAAAAAAAATATATAGTAGAGCTGAAGTCTATGTATGGCAATACAACAAGTTTACATGTCTCTTCTCACACAAAAAATAGCAAAGAAAAAAATTGACAGCTATGTGTGTAATATCCTGGTCTAAAATACTGTATTTTTATTTTTCTAAGTATTTATTTTATTTTACTAGTTATTTTATTATTATTTGTTAACTTGATTTATAGTACAAATTATTTTAAGATAGTAAATGGTTTTTGGCTTTATATGTATATTTATCATTATTTATTATCAATATTTTTAGTTACTTATTACTATTATTTCTATTGTTATTCTTATTACTAATTGTTATTATTTCTGTTATTACTTCATTATGAATATCATTTATTTTTAATATTATTATTGTTATCATTATTAATGTTGTTGTTAGTATTATGAGTGTTTTATTATGATTATAATTATTATTACTATTGTTATGGTTATTTAATTATTATTAGTAGTATTGTTAACTATATTGTTGTTAATATTATTATATGTATTGGTATTATTGTTGATTATTATTACTAGATTATTATTACTAGTATTTTAATTATTATTATCTATCATCATTGTTATTATTAATAATATTTCCTGAATTATTATTTTCCCTCCTTGATTCTTTTCCCATACCTATTTATCTACAACCCAAAGCCCAATTCTCATAATCCTATCTTAATTCAAATTCAAATCCTAAATCTTAACTACTTAATCCAAATCCTATCTAATCAAATCTTTTCATAAATCTTAACTAATCCTAATCTAAATCCTAACAAAAATCATATCTATCCTAACTTACACAAATTCAAATCTATTTTTAAAATCATAACCTTAATTAATTTTATCCTAAACTACTAAGTCAAGCAGTTTAACCCAACTGAAATTTGAATTTTAAAATCCCTAATAATCTATAAATAGCCTAAACTACTTCTTTTTCTACCTCCAAAGGAAAAACCATGACCTAACTCTCCCCCACCTCCTTTCTTTCTCCTCAAGCGGAGCACGAATGAAAAGAATCTCGAAGTGAAGAAATTGAGGAACATGCTAGGGAAGATCAAATCCAAGTAAGTAATCTATCTTCTCACAATTTATTGGTATAAACAGTTTATTAAAAATCATGTCTATACCATAATAATTCATAAATTTTTATACATCAAAACCCAACTACAAATCCAACAAAAAAATACAT
The DNA here is from genome assembly GCA_038442645.1 of Agave tequilana. NCBI lineage: Eukaryota > Viridiplantae > Streptophyta > Magnoliopsida > Asparagales > Asparagaceae > Agave > Agave tequilana. The sequence goes on along the minus strand of JAVJIF010028223.1, from coordinate 23,997 downwards.
GTGAAGATATACCAACTCATAATTTTAATTCACATATTTTTTCAGAATTTTTAACAAAGATTTCAAAAAAAAAATCCCAGACCAGGCCTGGCCAGGTCCGGCCTGGGCCTGGCCTGGGCCTGGGCTGCTGGATGTATTAAAAAAAAGAGAAAGAAAGAAAGAAAGAAGAATTGCATAAAAAATAATCATAAAAATAAAAATAAAAAAATGGAGAAAATATAAGCAATAGTCTACAATTCTTCTACTTTTTATGATAAAAATTTTAGACAAATAGCAACATAAATTAACTCAAACCACCCACTTTAAAGCCATTTCCCTTAATAGTAAATTCAGACCCGTTGAGCATTTTAATAGTTTAAAGTCTATTAAAAAACCAACAAAAATTAGAAATTAGTTAAATTAAACCTAATAAATTCATTAGACTCACAGAACCATATTCCCAACCCCAAACTAATTAATCAAGATTAAAACTTTCAAGTAAGACATCTTTTAAAAAAATTCTAACAATTTTCATTCAAGGTTCTAAATATCGGATATCGGTATCGTATCGGATGGGGGTTTTTCATATCGGATATCGGATATCGGGGGAGATATCGGGGATACGCGCGCATATCTGGCGTTCATATCAGACACTATATATAATGAAATATTGATAACTAAAAGTTGGTTTAGTGTCATAGATATCATCTACCTAATAAAAATGATGTAAATACATGCAAAGACAATAAAAAATAATGTACATTTGCACGCAGCCGTGCAATAAATAAGTTATTTCATATCGGGCGATATATCCGGCGATTTATCGGCCGATATCGGGCGACTTATCGGCCGATATTTCAAATATCGGTCATTTTCTGCTACAAACGATATGACGAACAATTTTCCCATATCGTATCGGCAGCAGGCAAAAAAGGAGATATCGAACGATATCTCGGCTGACTCGGCCGATATTTAAAACAGGGTTTTCATTGAAATGAACCATGTAAATTTATCGGGGTCTATTATGATTTCAGTGCTTTGGACTTGGGATCAAGTTCTAGTGAGTGTTCTTTTCCTCCTTCAGTTAAACATATTCTGACTACCTTGCGGTAGGGCCTGGTTCAGCGCCAGAAGTTTGGGCCGTGATCCCGGGTATGTACGGGACCTACCGAAAGCATGGTCAATGTCTCTAACCGATCAGTTTCAATAACTTAGGACCTCGATTGACACGTGTGATAGGCGTAACATGGGATGCGTCTATTACAGGTGGCAATTGGTGTTCGCTGACATAATAATATAATAAACTGTTCATAATGATGATTGATTGTAGACAACTGATACATGCATGATATTGTAGACATCTGGCTATACTCATGACCTAATGTACATCTGAATCTAGTACTGACTGACTCTACCCGCCTGATATATAGATTGTGATAGACATCTGATTGAATACCTGACTGGACACATACTCTACTGTGTGCTATCCACATTACTGTTTATTTACTTTATTCATGCCGTTTTCTTATCCCAGTATATATATTTTCTTTATCTGCTTACATGTTATATGCACATGCACTTTTCAGTTATTCTTACACATTCACTAGGAGTTCTGACTCCCTGAATTTGCATATCCAGATTTGTGTCTATTTATTGTTGATCAGGTACTTGGAGAGGATTGCATGCATCTTGAGGAGCAGGAGTCTCTCTCTTCTTGATTATAAGTATTCCTGCAATTTTTTTCATGTTATTCCTTGATTCTCTCTATATCGTATCCAGTCACCATTTCTATTCTTATTCATATGCTATCATTGTATTAGATATTTATATGTCATATTGCAGTGATATTGATTATCGTAGTAGATTTTATAACTTGTTCAGATTACTTTAGGCTTAGCGTATATACCTAGGGTATTCTGCTCGCGTATATACGTCGCTGACTCTCATCGCGACTCTGTTTCGTATTTTCGAAAGCGGGGCGTGACAATGTGTCTAGAAGAAAGTGAATTACTGTCTGGGCAGCGGGCGCGATATATAACAGTGAATGTTTAATAATTGAAACTTCCTCTTCTAATGCAGTTAACTTTTGCACACAAGAAAGATAATTATTAGTTCTTATCAATAGAAGAAAGAAATGAAATTACTGAAACATGAAAAATCAACCAAATTCTCATCTGAAATTTAAGTTCTCTATAGACACATCTTACAAGAAAACGACAATCTATAAAAAATCAGAGTAGGGAGCACATAGAGCTTGCCTCTTGACTTTGATATATGCCATAGCTCTGTTTGCAAAAGCAACTGATGTGGGAGTCAGTACAATGCTTCTTGAGTAACACTCAATTGCTTCACGATATTTTTTCTGCTTAAAGTGCTCATTACCCTGCAAGTGAAATAAGCTATTCAGTTTCCTCTAGAGTCTTTCACTGCGAGATGGAATGAAGATATACTGCCAATTCAAATGCCAACATGTCCTACCAGCTCTTTTTTGAAGTTGCATCTGGTAATTTTTCATCACTCGGGAAGCTTGTAGGAAATTGACCGACAGCATTTGAATAGTTCAGGTAACCGGAAGTAACTCCAGAAGTTGCAGCAGCCTTTTCTTAGATTCACTAGCAGCAACCTTTTATAGTGGTCCTTCATCTTTATCCAGTTTTCCAGCATTACACAATGATCCCTTTAACAGAAACAGAAAACAAACTGAAAAAGGGTGACAAGTTTCTGAGCATAACCTTCAAATTCTGCAAGCTACATGATTCAGTATTGTGATGATTAGAATTTAGAGCATGCCTAAAGATCTTATGCATGGGAACTGTTCATGATGTTAGAACACCATGGTTTGAACTAGTACTTGTGGATAGGTAGGTGGCCCTCTACCACAGTGGTATATCTTCACACACTCATGAAGAGAACTGCAGTTCAAACCGCTACAGCCTATTCTCTCCCAAACCCCGACCCCACAAGAAGAAAAGGAAAATAGAAAGAAAGAAAGAAAGAAAATATCTGTGTGGATATCACATTCCGTGGATTTGTCTTAAGAAGACTGTAATTTTATAAATGTGTAGAGGATGTTAAGCATAAACTTTTAAACACTTGTTAGCAGTGCAGAAAAGGACACTCATACAGTTCAGCAACTTGTGACAGACACTCACTCAGACAAGATTCTGAAAACTCATTTTACTCCTGCTCAAGAAGGTCAAAAAGTTCATTACAGCAATGTTATATCTCCTGATAAGGTGAGACTATTAATCTTAGTCCATCAATCCTTACTTTATTAACTTACGACTTACGGCTGGAGCAGGCAAGTATGTTCTAGATAGAGTTGAAAAAGATCTGAGGGCCTGTTTGGTTAAGGGTGGAAGTGAGGAAGTGAAGAAGTGAAGAAGTGGTAATAGTTCCCTTTGGAACTTGGGAATTGGTTAGTAAGTTTTCCGGTGTTTGGATATTGTTGGGAAGTGTGGTTTGAAAAATGTTATGTCTTTTCCGGAGTTTGGATGGTAATGTGAAAGTGGAAGTGGAAAAGTTGACCACAAAGTTGACCGCAAAATAATATTAAAATAAAAACTAATTAAGAAAAATAAAAATTGGACTGTAATTAGAATGCAAGTGAGATTTACATGAGCAAAAAAATTAACTGTTTTGTGCTACAACTTATTACAAATGAGATTTACATGACCACAAAGTTAACTGTAGCACTTTGGAAGCGAGGAAATGGTTGTGTAAAAGAGAAAAGAGAAAAGGAAAAGAACTTTTTTCATTTTCCTTTTCCGGTGTTTGGATGAACAGCGGAAATGAGAAAAGACATTTCCCACTTCCTCACTTCCACCCAATTCCTTGAATCCAAACAGCCCCTGAGTGACATTGTTTTGAAGCAAAGGATGACAGCCAGGAAACTGCCATAGTGGACTAATTGGAGATTGTATCTTGATTTTTCTGTAAACCCACTAGTCTGAACTCACAAACTTTTGTGAGTCTCTGAAGATTTTTAGGCATAGAAATTGACATAAACACGAACAAGGTATCATCATTGGAAATATAAAGATTGAAAACAGATTTTCATGCAACAATATGTTAGAAGCTCTAAATTCTATAGCAATCAAGGTAACAATGTACGATATTCTTAAGTTTTGACCCCCCCAGTTTTGTGGCCATACCAATCTTCTTGATGCATAAGTTGTGTCAACACCTTTACTTAAATGCATTAAGTGTCCAAGTGCTGGGCATGTCAAATAAATAATTTTGGAATCGAAAGTTTACTAGGAACAACACCCTAAAAATCAAACATATGGAAATCTAAGTGTAATAATCTTCCAACAAAATTGTCACTAAACTTAATTTAGTGAATGTCAAAAATTCAAAATGCAACAAAAGTTACCAACTTTTTGCCATCAGAAACTTCACCCTCCATTTTCTCTTTCTCACTGAACAAGTAATCGCAATCATTCAGGTCCTTCAAGAAACCTTTAAAATCCTAAATGAGCCACATAAAATTTCCAAAAAATCCATCAGAAATCAGTGTACCAGCTTCCAAAGCATATCGATGACTCCAATAAAAAAAATTGTATTGAAATTGTGAAAGAAAAGAGAAGAAATTAGAGAGAGAGAATTACCAAGGGACGATCTTTGTCGGGTTTTCCCGAGACGCCGGACATTAGGGTTTCCGACAGTAGTACAAAAAGAGAGTGAATGAATGGGACGAAAAAAAATAAGAAGGGAAAATTAGTCGAAAAAAAGGTCGATAAATGAAAAGGGTTTAGCTTCAGAGAGAGAGGGGGAGACAGAGAAGACTTGATGGTTCTAGAAACATGGTTTTTGGGAATTAATGTCTGAGTTTAAGTTTATATTTTATTTATATTTAATCTCGTCCGGCGGTGTTGTTGGGCTTATTCTTTACTGGATCTTATGGGGTTCTACAGTTGTACCGAAAGCCCAGCCCAGCTCAGCCCATCCACAAAGTGAGGTATAAAGTCGAGGATTTTAAATCTACTACTTGCAATACTTAAAAATTAATAACTAAATAAATACAATGAGGGGTTGGCAAATATAATGAGATTCTCAAATTTCCAAAACAAAAAAATCTTAAACTTTTTTATAAAAAAGTTTTCAGCTATCAGTGCATCGCTAACGAGAAATATCTTTTAAAACACAGATAGAAAGTTCAAAGTCTCTAGTTCATGCATTGAAGTCACATATTTTTGTTAAAAAGAAAAAAGAAAACGCATAAACTTTTGACTGTTGCACAATCCTGCTTGAATCACCAGATGTTGGAGACTGGCCCAAGTTATTCTTGGGCCGGATCGTTCGGCCAACCCCGACCTATTATCATCTAGGGAGAGAGTGGCAGGCAATTTATTTTATATTGCCTAAATAGTTTGTATGATGGTGCTTTATAGGATGATAGTGAAATCCTCTAGAACCTAGATTGTTTGATGCAACTTTTGCCTTTTGCAATTTATTTTATATTCATATGGTTCAAAAATCAACTTATGTTGTATATCTAGCGCAAATTTTTAAAGCTCAAACTCGAACTATCATATCTATCTTTCAGCCCCCAGTGATTCACTTCTAGATCCGCCCATGTCCTTTTGGTACCTGCTGTTGCATGAAAATTCCAGTAATTTGGGGTCTACGTTTCGGGTCATCGGACTCAGCCCAATCTTATTAATTTGTCTGCACTCACTTATTTAAAGATCAATCAATCACCACATGCCAGTGAGATCTGGCTCGCTCGTAAAAGTGTAGAGACAGTCTCGGAGAGCATCAGGTTCAAATCCTGACTATGACTTATTTTTCAGAAGAAAAAAAAAAAAAGAAAATAAATCAACCCACCATATTCTTATTGCTTTAAAAGAAAAACTCAGCATTTTCTTTAGAGGCAGGCCAGCCGACTGCTTGGGTTTGCTTGCAGGCTATTACTTTTGCAAGTCGCTCTCAAATTTTCAGATGGATACTTTGCTGGCTTCATCCATACCCATATCTGTAACAATTAAAATACTGGACTTTTTCATAGCAACATTTACTATTATTGGTGCACATTGCAAAAGGTCTTCCTTCCAATTTGATTCATGAATAAGGTTTTAATGAGACAAATCATGCATAATTTAGCTATATCCGAACACATTTCTGGGTGAAATAAACATTAGAAACAAAACATAAGATCAAGCGAAAGCACTGCATAAGAGAGCATCTATCCAATACTCAAGTGAGCAAATGCATGTAAAGAAAATAATCAATCAAGCACCCAAAACCTTTTCTGCAGCATAAGTTAGAGACCCTACCACAACTCAATCGACTTGATTGCTACATATATTTGATTCTTCTTTTGATTTTTTTTTTTTTCATCTCAGTGAGGCCTATCTCATTTATAATGACCTGAGATTGAGTTATGAGAAGTTGTGGAAAAAAAAAAAAAGAAAATAGAAGGGAAAAAAACTCTAACTTCGGTGTGATCATCTATGTTTGGATTCATGAAAGTGAGAGGAAAATGAAAAGTAGATAAACTCATTTTTCACTTTTTCTGATTTGTTTTGAATAGGAAATGAAAATTGGAAAGAAAAAAATTCTTTTTCCCGTTTCCTTTTACACTATCATTTTTTCATTTCCAGAGTGATACAGTTAATTTTGTGCTCATATAAATCTCACTAGTAATAAGTTGCAACTTAATACATTAAATTTTGATGTTATATAAATCTCACTTGGAGTTCAATTACAGATCAAAAATATTACTTCAAAAATAATATTTAATTTATATTAGCTTGTGGTCAACTTTTTCACTTCTGCTTCCACATTGCTAATCAAACACAAAAAAAACACAATATATTTTTTCAATTATACTTTCAAATTACAATCAAATACTGAAAAATTTATTTCCACAAATCTCACTTTCTCACTGCATTTTCACATTTCTCACTCCACACTTCCCACTTCTATCGATCCAAACAGGCCTGGCTCACATTGTGATTAAAGCTGTAAGGAATCCGAGTGAAGTGAGGAAGTGGGGAAGTATAATTGCTCATTTCCCTATCTATCCAAACACCGGAAAAGGAAATTAAGAAAACCCCCTTTCCCTTTTCATCTCTCTTTTACACAACCATTTTCTCACTTCCAGAGTGCTACAGTTAATTTTGTGGTCATGTAAATCTCATTTATAATAAGTTATAGCATAAAACAGTTAATTTTTTGGTCATGTAAATCTCACTTGCATTCTAATTACAATCTATTTTTTATTTTCTTAATTAATTTTTATTTAATATTATTTTGCGGTCAACTTTGTGGTCAACTTTTCCATTTCCACTTTTCATTACCATCCAAACACGGAAACGACAAAACATTTTCCAAACCACACTTCCCAACAACCATCCAAACACCAGAAAACTTACTACTCATTTCCCTTTTTCCTAAAGGAAATAAATCTTACTTCCTACTTCCTCACTTCATACCAATTCCTTAAATCCAAACAGACCCAAAATGAAAGTGTTATTCCATTATTTATGGCAATTAACATGATAGAGAAATGTAAGTGGATATGCACAAAAAGTCTATCAAAATATGGATGATGATATATGTTGCACAGTGATGGGGTCCACAAGAGCCGGCTCATTATTACATCTCCACTGTTATCTGACAACCAAAAGGTATCATTCCATGAGAGCGGGTTTGCTCGTTGGCATGAAAAATCAAGATGCTCCTGTTGATGGACGGTCCGATAGGAAGAGAGAGAACGCTCTCTCTCCTCTTCATGCGGCCGTTCTATCAGCTGTAATGAATGACCAACATCACACAAAGGACTAAATGATCCTTCGCGCTTGAAAAAGCTAACCCGCTCCCATCATTCAAATCTTACACCTGTGCAAATTATTGGTGTGGAACATCACATCAAAGCATAATCCAATGTTAACACCTGCAACAATCCAAAGTCCCTAATGAGCAGCTGTGACATGATTTGAACCAGAAACCTGCTCCCAATGAGTGAGGATGGTATCAGTTGTCTGTGCCAATCTGCTCTCATGTCAACAGATATCTGGAGCTGGAGCCCAATCTATGATTGCGTTTGTATTCAACTTCACAACTCTAATTGTTGAAAATCGTGGCCCATATTGCTGATAGGATCAATATATGGATATTGCTAATATATGTAGTCGATTTTGATCATACTGATGTTAAAAAATATCGCCCATGCTAATGCCAATACTGAAATTTTAAGCCATGTCAAAATAAAATACACACAACTAATATATCAGTCTCATATTTAATCATACCTAGAAAACACTTGTTCTTTGAAACATGTAGTTAGAGTTGCAATAACAAAAACATGCAATGTAGCTCCATACACAACAATAACAGAACTAAGTAAATTATAGCTCCAACTACATGAAATCGGACATATCAATGTGAAAAAAAAAAAATTCAAGAATGCATGAGTTGTCTACAATGATGAACTTAACGAGGCAAAAGCCTCTATGTAGAGTTTTCTTGATCGAACTTTTTGACGCAAAAACTTCAGATAACTTTCAAATATGTTGTCTTGTTAATGTTGGGAAACAAAGAATTTCAAGTGAATTTTAAGCTGAATTTGGGCGTGATCCGTTGCTAGAAACGCACGAGTGGTGGTTGAAGTGTGTTCTACTTCCATTAGAGATGAATGTGGTATATTCACATGTTCAATTCCGTTTCGAATGAATGAGAAATAAAAGTTAAAAATTGACCTAATTCCCTAATTCGATAGCTAAAAAGAGAAGAAAAAAAAAGAGTAATAACTTTTTTAGTCCCACAATGAAAGTGGTGTGAAAAGTTGAGTAGTTTAAATATGAAAAGTTGTAAGATAAGAGCGTGCACTTAGAATACTTTCATGCCCGCTTGGAGAAAACCATACGCGCGACCTGGATAGCGGGTTGGAATGAACGTCTGTCTGAACAGGACATCATCGCGAAAATCCTATAAATATTTGAGCTAAAGTTCTTTTTTTTACAGGGTTGATACTAGAATATTTATCTCTATAAATTATTATGCTTATATATTGATTATATTGAGACTGATTAAATTAGAATATAAATAATACCAGCTTAATTGATGCTTAATTTGACAAGAAAATTGAAAATCGGTTCTGCATTTAAGGAACATATTCACCGACATATTACCTATTGGACCGGCTTATCGTGTCGGAACTAAAACAGAAACAGAAATATTACCTATTGGACCGGCTCATCGTGTCGGAACTAAAACAGAAACAGAATACCAGTGTGAAACCAAATGTTATACTTGGAAAACAAAGCACCAATCACATTGCCCCAACTGTCACCACTGTTGCATTTTCCTACCCACCTCCAATCTTTTGAAAAGACCTAAAATCAACAACAGCAACCAAACAAACGTCACAAAAAGAGCAAAAAAAGATATCTCCTTTCTTAAATGTACATCAAAGTACCAAACACATTCAATAAACAACAAGCCCAAATCTCACCCCCATTTCCAAGGATGGAAACATTCTTCTCCTTCTTCACCCTCCTCCTCCTCCTCATCTCCACCTCCTCTGCTGCTGACACCACCTCCCCTGCCATCCTCCTCACGCTCTGCGGCCAAAACCAATCCCAAAACCCCGAATCCTTCGACGTGAGCTTCGTCAACACAATGGAGCTCATCTACCAGAACGTTACCAAGCGCGGGTTCGGGTCGGCCGTCTCCGGCTCCTCTCCCGCCACCACCGTCTACGGCCTCGGCCAGTGCTTCGGCTACCTCTCCCCTGTTCCCTGCCAGCTCTGTTACGCCGAAAGCAGAGTGAAGCTCCCCCACTGCCTCCCCTCCACCTCGGCCCGTATCTATCTCGACGGCTGCTTCCTCCGCTACTCCAATCAAGAATTCTCCGGAGAGGCCCGTGACGAGTCAGACAGGACCCTTTGCGGGAATTCAACAGTCAATGGACTGAACTCGACGAGGTTTGCAGAGACGGTGAATCAGTTGGTGGCGAATCTGACACTGGGGGCGGAGAGGGGTGAGGGGTTTTATGAAGTGGGGAGCGCGGAGGTGGCGCCGCGGGTGGTGGTGTACGGGGTGGCGCAGTGCTGGAGGTCACTGAATCAGAGTGGATGCAGGGATTGTTTGGAGAGTGCACGGAGAAGTTTGGCTCAGTGCTTGCCAAAGGATGAGGGGATGGCTCTCAATGCTGGTTGTGTTGTTAGGTACTCAATGGATGGTTTTTATCTGAACAAGTCTGACAACGGCTCTTCTTCTTCTTCTTCGACTAGACGGACATTGGCTGTTGCTCTAGGGTGTGTTACTGGATCACTGGTGGTGGTGGTAGTAGTGATAGCTATCTTCTGGATTCGAAGAAAGGGTTCTGCTAATTCAGATGAAGGTAACAAAGAACATGGCAGGAGTCTCTCTCTCGTTTGCAATGAAGAAATTTTGATATTTACCCATTTGCAGATTTTGATGGCTCTGAAGAAATCATCAGATCGTTTTCATCGTCTCCCCTTAGCTTCAAGTACGAAGATCTGATGAAAGCAACAGACAACTTCAATCAGATAAACAAGATCGGCCAAGGTGGCTATGGGTCAGTGTACAAGGTGAGCAGATTTGCGATCTTTACTCATGATTTTGATTGAAGCTAATATGGAAGTCATGTACCAGGGAACTCTACCAGATGGCAGAGAGATCGCGGTGAAGAGGCTCTTCTTCAACACGAGGCAATGGGTCGATCAGTTCTTCAACGAGATCACTCTCATCAACCAAGTGCAGCACAAGAACCTCGTCAAGCTCCTCGGATGCAGTGTCGAAGGACCAGAAAGCCTCCTCGTCTACGAGTATCTCTGCAACACAAGCTTGGATCACTTCTTATTTGGTACTAGGTTCCCTTCTTATTCTTAGACCACAAATGGCATGATCTCAGGTTGTGAATACTAATTGAGAATTTTCGTTATTCCTGTAGACCCGTTCAAGAAGAACGCATTGGACTGGGAGAGAAGGCTCGAAATCATCATTGGGACTGCAGAGGGATTAGCTTATCTGCATACTGAGTCCGAGGTGAGGATTATACACAGGGACATAAAGGCCAGCAACATACTGTTGGATGAGAGGTTTAAGCCCAAGATCGCGGATTTTGGCCTGGCGAGGTACTTTGCAGAGGATCAGAGTCATCTCAGCACTGGACTGGCAGGAACTTTGTAAGTCTTCGATTATCAGTGTTTGATGGATTTCAGTTCAATATCAGTGACATTCTTGAGTCTGTAATCGATTGTAGTGGCTACATGGCTCCCGAATACATCATCCACGGTCAGCTAACAGAGAAAGCCGATGTCTATGGCTATGGTGTAGTAGTACTAGAGATCATCACAGGCCAAAAAAACCATAACTCTGCAGCAACAGCAGCAGAAGGCCATTCTCTCACATCACTGGTAAAATCTCCTTGAATCCGATTCAGTCTAGTATTCTGTATTCAATATCACCGATCTTTTCCTTCGTTTCAGGTTTGGCTGCACTTCAACTCGAAGACTCTGATCCACCTCCTCGATCCTTATCTTCAAGGAACGTGCACGGAGGAGGAAGCCCTCAAGGTGTTCCATGTCGGTCTGCTCTGCACGCAGTCATCTCCGAGTCTCAGGCCAGCAATGTGGAAGGTGGTGGAAATGCTGACGAGGAAACTGAAAGACCTCCCGCTGCCGACTCAGCCTCCTTTCATCAATGTCAAGGGGGCGGAGATCCAGAGCGAGGGGTCAGATACCTCGTATCTCTTGACATCTTCGTCGAAGAACTCGCATTCAGTGAATCAGATGTCTGTGAGTACTGTGGTGGGGGGAGGTAGCAAGTTTGGGTTGCTTGCTTGCATATAGTTTATTTACAGTAGAGATCAGGATGCGGTTGGCTAGTTGATTTTGAGATTCTTTTGTTTGTTCACAGGTTTAGAGTAAACATACATCAAAATTTCTGTGTCTATGTTTTGTCACACTAACAAATGATAGAATAAATGGATTATCACTTATCTAAGTTAATCAACTAAATAAAGATTTAATGCTTGAATTCAGATATATGCTTCTAAGAATCCCTTATGAAAAACGGCTATTTGCTTACTGAAACACTTCACCAACATTTCTGTATATAGTTCTACGATGTTTGGTTTCTAAAACTGAACCTAATCCTGCAACAGAGAAAATATTGTCCCTGAGAAAGTTACTGTCACAAAGTCAAGTATCAGGAAGATTAATTCACAACTGCTGAATAGTTCAAAATTCTACAGGATCAAAATGAGATTTGTATCCAGTACCCCTGTAGGATAGAAATTTATCTGTAGATTCTAAATCCAAGCTAGATTTAGTTTATCATTTGGGTTCAAGAAAGAAGAAACCACTGCAGATATATTTTCCTTTCTTTGCTAGTCGAAGGCAGCCATTTAGCATCTATGAGCATCACCGGGTCCTTGGGCTGCAGTGGCTCCTTGAGTAGCTCAATAACAGTGAGCGAAGATATATTTGACCTTAAAGCCAACAGCATTACATAACCTTTTGTTAGGTAAAACAAACCCCTGTTTTTTAATCTAAAGGCACTGACAAACAAACCTCTTTTGTGAATTTCAGCAGTGAAATTAGGTCATCATTGACAAAGGGTTGTAATAAAGATCATTTTCAAACATATTCCTCCCAGAAGTAGAGTATTTCCCTGGTTTCGGTTGAACTTGAAACTCAAATGAAAGAGACCATAAAAGAAAATTCATCAGAAGAACAGGAAATCTGGTACTATATTAACAAGACACAATTTGAAATTAATGGAAAGCAAACATAATTAACAGCAGATATGAAAAATGACAAGCGAAATGAAAAGAATCGATCACCAACTGATTAAGCCGACAGAAAAATTCAAGAAACAAATCAATATGATTTCAGCATAGTATCACAATGATGCAAGAACATGGCTGTTTATCAATGTGCACGCTGTTTTCAAACTTAAGAATCAAATTAAAGTGATAATGTGACCGAAGAATGATCAAACGAAGAATGATCAAACTATGATGTGCGACAAAGACTTCAATGTGTTCTGGATTGAGAACCTAACGCAGTTCTTCCATTTTCCACATTAGGTGAGATGGGAGAATCTTCGCTAAGGGGAAAAATAGAAGATTGTTCTGAGACGAAAATTATATATAAATTAAAACTTAGTCACAGAGAATGGATTCTGGTTGGTCAAGCACAATAGCATGTGTTATGATTTGACAAAACTATGACAAATAGGCAAAATGACGGATTGGGGAGGGCAAAAGAAATGGTAACAAGCCACATTAGTCAATTGAAGGGTAGAATGAAGTTTGAACAACCACATGAAAACGTCGAGAGGAAAGTGTTATAAAATGAGCAGACAAAGTTGAAAGAAACCAATATAATGCAGGAATCATAGTGAATATAATAACTACTTGATGATGAGGACGTTACCAGCTACTACTTATTTTTATACCTTTAATTTCAGTTTAACTGTTTTCTTCTATTTTGTTTGTAATACCACATCAGTTGTGATAGGGAAGTTCGCTTTGTATAAGCCTATTTAAAGTGGCTCAACTCAATGAATAAAGTAGACAATCCAGTTAAATTCACTTGAGGATGATCTTGAGTATTAAGGTGTGAAGTCCGTAATGTAAGTGTGTGAAACTCGTAGGGTGCAAAACCCAAATCTATCTAATTCTATCTCTAAACCCTAATCCCTTTTTTTTTTTTTTTCAAAATCCTAGTTTTTCCTTTTTCTTCAGATTGAAGGTGATTGTGATCATGTGTTACATCAGTTTGGTATCAGATCTTCTGATTTCAATCCCTTCAAAACATCTTCTTCTCCTCTCAAAAGCCTTAGTTCTTTCTCATTCCCAAAAAAAAAAGTAAAAAAGAAAAGAAAAAAATAACACTGTAGCCAAATCCAAAAAAATAATTCCATTTGAAAATAAAACAAAAATTCTACATTGTTCACTCATATTCAACCTCTCCCTATCATCTTCATCATCATCTTTCTCCTCCTCCTTCCCTAGTCATCTGATTCTAATTCCTTTTTTTTTCTAAAGCCCTAGTTTTTTTTTTTTTTTTCTTTGGATTGAAGATGATTGGGATCCGTGTTACATCACTACTACAAACATTGGGGGAATATAAGCAGCAAAAATAAATATTAACGTAATAAATAGAACAAAAATATTGAGGAGAATGTTGGACTGCCACTTCTGTGGGCAGTTCGGTCATTGGAAGGTGGCCTACATCACAGGCCTCCGGTGCTTCGGCTGCCAGCGAGTGGGCCACTAGGCTTGGCGTTGTCCACAGAGGAAAGAGATAGTCATGGTATCCAGAGGGCATTAGCGATCTCAGGGGGTATGCCTAGAGCTCCGGAGAAAGCTGGGTTCGTCGTCGATGGCGGTACGATAAGGGAGTGGTGCAGATTATCTCAGAGCCTCTCGCTAGCAAGAGCATTAAGCTCTGTTTGCAGTTGGTGATAACCACAGAGGATGAGACCTTGTTGGAGAAGGACGCAGTGGGTGGATGACCTTCGCCGAAGCAGTGATCAAGGGGTCGACGACTGCTCCGGTGATTGACGAGAGATAGTTAGAGGTCAGCATCAATGACTCTCTATTTCAGACAGGGGAGGAAAGGTTCAAGAAGAGAGATGAGGAGGGCTGCCACGACCGAAAGCGGGGAGACAATAAGCGGGCTGTGGGTGGGATGATGGCTGACTCACTAGCTGTTGAAAAGCCTTATGTGCCCATCTATAGTGGGCAGCATTATCAACTCAAATAGCAATGTGGATGTTGAGTTGGAGAAGCCGACTGGAACTGTGAAAGGTGTCGTCGAGAACCTTATAGAAGATGAGGATCCAAACAAGAAAGAGATGGTGCAATAATCTAGTTGGGTTGCAGAAAAGGGTTTAGCCCTCGAATATATAGCCAAGATCTAAATTTTGATCAGGGAGATCCGAGATGATCTAAAGTGACTTTGTTAGACTACGTGCCGAATCATGCGATAAGTAAACTCGCTGTTTTGGTTGGTATTTCTTTGGGAAATACTGACGAGGAATGGGACCGTATGATTAGTCTAATGCGAAGGAGAGCGCGTCAGACACAGAGGGGTGTCTCTGTAAGATCAAAAAGCGACCAAAGTCGAGGTGAACAAGAGGAGAAAATGAGGAGCAGAGATATATTAGGAGGCAGCTCGTAATCTGGGATTTGTATTTGGGGTGTCTGTCTATAAGCTTTGTTGGTTATGAGGACAGCTACAACTGGAGTAGTTGAGTCGTTATGAAACGGAGTAACGGATGAAGCGCAAGAGTTCTTCGAGTCTTTTGGAGCGGAGTCGCAGAGGAGGCAGGGCGCACCGACAATGTGGAGGAGTTCTTTGTTTTTCTTTTTCTATTTTCTTTTTTCTTTCTCTTCTTTTTTGGGTGCAAATTATGTGTGAGAGGCTTACTTGTACCCTAGTTTCTTTTCATTTGTTTCATTATTTTTAATGAAACGCCGCGGGGTTTCCCCCTCGGTGTGTTTCTTTAAAAAAACATAAGAAATAGAACAGATAAGCTTGGAGATTAAGAAGATGTCTCATCTCTGTACCGCTGTAGCTGGAATCATTATTTTTTAAACTTCGAGTTGCATGACCAAAAATTCAAGGTGAAAACAAGAAGGAATAAGCAAACAGGTAATTTAGAAGAAAATTGCACAGCAACTCCCTACAATTACTCCAAAATGGCACTCCATACCTAAACCTCATTACTTTACTTTAGTCAAAGAAAACAAGACAGAGACCAACTAACAGACAGCATTCACAGGAATCTGTTCTCAAGCAGCTGTTCACCTGAACAGCTTTTTGAAGTAACATTTAAAAAACATTGATCATGCCTTCAAATAATCAATGAGAAAGTAACATAGTATAATCTCAGAATAAGTTACCTTCATAAAGGCTAGAGATTGTTGTAGATTGACTCAATTCTATGCTGATTAAGAATCCAGATGACCGATATAGGACCATAATTATTTCTCAGACATCGTCGTTGTGGATTAGGTCCACATGCATAGCTGAAGAACGATAGTGCCAGGTTGCCATCCTTTAACCAACACTTCACAGAGACGATGTCAATTAGCAACAAGTTCAGCCTCATAGCCAAATTACACAATATGGATTTCTATTGACATCCATAAACTCACAGCAGCAAAGTAGAAACAAAAAAGGAGAAAATTAGAAATGCACAATTTGGAGGATTCAAGTTGTCTCCCATGAAACTTGCATCCACCCTTCAGTTTTAGTGCAGCAAAGTGATTATTTGATCATCGCGTCTGGAAGACCCTCAGAGGACTATACATAACTAGAATGATGCAGCATACACAGAGGCACTGCTTCTGCATTTTTCATGAATATATCAGTATCAGTTATTTACATACCTTTATCCATTTCTTAAGAATGCATAAGCCTGCATCTCCTAGTTTTATGAACACAGTAACTACAAAACTACACTGATCCGCCACTCTAAAGTGGATCATACAAAGATTGTGATGAATTGTAATTTGTTTGATAAGAACCTAATCTCAAAAAAAATTGTTTAATTAGAACCTCCTCCGAATTTCAGAACATGCGCGATGGAATAAAATATCAACATGTTGGTACCGTCTGAGAACTTCCTTGAACTGCTTTATAGCATTGTAGACTACATAAAGGAAGATTTGACTTGGAATCCCGGTATTTATATGCATTTGGACATGAAGGGGCAGCACATTTCTCTCGTGGAGGAGGATAACTGATTGCAAAGCAACATCAAAACTAATCAGGAAACAAACAAATAATATAAAATAAAGAGAATGGCATGGATAATATGGTTGCACACACAGAGATGTCAAGGGTGAAGAGTTCTAGGGCTTCCAACAGAACTCTACTACTAACCTGGACGTTTGGGCTCAAATATACTTGGGAGACCTACATCTTCACCAAACGTGACAACAGTACCTGTTGGTCCCATAACCCATCTGACAGAGTTTGACGCCAACACCAAAGATTCAGCAGCTTTCTTCTGAGAACGACAGTTAAATTTAGATGTAAGTAAAGGGCACCAGTATTAAGTAGCAGAGAGAATGAGATCATTAGTATCATTTGAAACCTGTGCCATCTCATCACGCTCTTTCCGTATCTTCTCTTCCTCTTTTTCCTGTTAGAATCTTGGCCCCGTATTTTCCTTATTGCCTCAGCCTGTAAATTTTTACAGTTGTATAAGTCGACTATAAAAGACAGGTCAAACAAAAGCGAGTGGTGTGTATGTGCATGTATTTGTGTGGGATTTGTGTGCGTGTGTGTGTTTAAACAAAAAATCAAACAAGTGCAAACCTCAGTTTCCTTCGCCGCTTTCTCAAGTTGCATTTACGCCTCTGAGCTGCCTCCGCTTTTTTTGCCTGCTGCTCCACTTCAGAAAGCTTATCCTTTTGTCCTGCAGTCATTGTACAAAATCAACATCATCCAGAAGGCCGTAATTTGTAATAATAACTGATTTGAGTGCTCAAGTCCTTACTTCTCGGGGGAGCAGGGGGTAATCCATCTGGAAACTCAATCAAACTCTCTCCAGGAGATGCACCTTTGCCTGACTGAAGCGCTCGCTGCCGTGTTGTAAGAGGTTCTTTGGAATCAGTCAATGTGTCTATAGATTCCTTCTTTTGTTTCTTCCTCCTAGGATCAATCCCATCATCAGAACCAGGCTCTTTATCTTCAAGATAATCTGTGTCCTCAGATTCCCTTCCCAATCTTGACTTGTTTTGGCTCTCTTTGCCTGATCGGGATGAACCATAATCTTCATCCACATCATATGCAACTTTCTTGCTCTTAGAAACCTTGGATATGTTCTTTTTCTTGATACTTCCCTCCATGTCATCATCAAACTCAGAGTTATCTGTGCTAACCTTTGATGTCTTGAGTTTCTCGAGATATCGCATCTCATCATCTTCATCACCCTCATCAAGCACACCATCTAAAACCCGCCTCTTAGGCACCCTTTACTCTTCCGAACAGACTGAGAGAGGGCCATTTGTTTTCTTCCATATGAACTTTCTTCAAATAATTTGCCACCTGAGGTCTCCTTCGGGGCCCGAGGTAAACCACCATTACTGGAATTCCTCGATGGAGCTCCTTGAAAGCCATCCCCTTTCTCTGCTGGAGTGTGATTGTCATCTGAATTATCCTACAAAAAGTGGAATGAAAATAAGAATGACGTTATGCTCATTTTACAGGCTAATCATAGGCATGAGTGATAACTACTTTCTCAAATTAGTAACTAAGGTCATGCGTCATTGTTAACGAAGAAAAAAAACTAAAAAACAGATAAAAATAACTGTTTTTTCATGTAGAAACACTCGTTTCATCTCTTGCAGTATTCACCAACAGGCAAAGCTAAACAGAAGAAGCAACATGTTTTATAACACTTGAAAAATTTGAAACTTGAAAGTTTCAATTTTTTGAAACTTAATCTGGAAAGTATAGGATATTTTTATCCTGTATGGAAATAACATTGTCCATATTCTTCTTATTCCAAAAGAAAAGAATAAGAGGGTATAGTCACTCTAATTCATCTTATACCGGCCAAACACCCTAAACTTCATTCGGTATTAATTTATGCCCATATACCCAACCCCAACCCCCTTCTCCTTATACCCAAATAAGCAATTTCAAATGGAACTAAGAATTAGCTTATGCCCAACTTTTTGTATCTTCTTATTCACACAATTCCTTTGGTACACAAAAACATACCCAAACACAAACACTAATAGGTATAAAATGTCATTGTACCCGTCTGATGTAATGCTTGGGAGGCATAAAGAGTTCTATACCAAAAAATGCGTATAACCTTATGCAAGTTTCCGAGCGGGGTCATATTTTCCTATGAACTGATCATCCAGAAAATATAGTATCTACACTCCAAGCTTATTCACTAATTATCTTGGCACGTAAACAAAACAGAACCCTAAAGCAAACAATGCCAGAATGCCAGAGAGTGATACCTGAAGGATCAACTTCTGCCGACGCCTAGAGCCATCTGCAGAACCTGAAGGCTTTACATTATAACCGCTACCATCATTCTCAGTACTCGATTTCGGATGGAATGTTCGCGTAACTCCACCAACCTTGAGCGTCATCTTCAACTTGTTCTCAGCTGAACCACTGTTCCCTCCCGCCGCGTTCCCCAAACTCTTCCGGTTTGCCGGAGCAAGAACACCTTCACTGCATCTCTTAGCATCCGGCGTGTTTCGCGATTGCCTGCCGCTCGAACTCCCACTCCCATAAAACCCAGTAACCTCTCCATACTTCCTCTCCTCTTTCCGAATCTTCCTCGAACTGGCCCCGCCTTCGAGATTGTTCACGGACGCGATTCTCGGCGCATGGTCTAAGTTCTGGTCAGAAGACAGTTTGCTTCCATTGTCCTCCGACGGCGTCGACGAGAGAGAGGATGCGTCTCGCCCCTCTACTACGAACTGAGAATCAGGCCGAGGCCTTCGAGAAGTAGCACTCCTCCTCTTCTTCACGTTGAATTGAGAACCCCCAAACCCCTCCATCGCAAACGATCCCAAATTAACGAATCGAAACGACAAAAACAATCATCAAAGGTCACAAAATACATGAACTTGACACAATCCAACCATCAATCCATCAAATTTCACCAAATCAAGAGACACCCAGATCACCAAAACCGAAAACAACGAGACCCAGATGGCAAAGATCAATCCCAATCGAAAACGAATCAAGACCCAAGAGGGGGGAAAATAAACAGGGATAAAAAATCGTAACTTGACGGCGGTCTGCAAACCCTAAGAGAGAGGAAGAGAGAGAGATGAGGTGATATTTGTTGAAGAGGAGGAACTGGGATGGGGTTAGAATTAGGGTTCACGTCTGATGGACCTGAGGCTGAGGGTGGCCTAAAGGGCGGGTCTTTTGGGGTGGGTCGTTGGTGATGGAGAAGGTGCGGGGGGGTATCTGTAAAATTTCCCATAATCTCTTTTTCTTGTGTTCTCTCTTCTCTGGAACTCCTCTCCCTCTCTCCCCGCTCTCTCTTTCCTCCCTGGTTCTCGAGACCCAAAATAAAAACAAGAGATTTGTTTGAGGGTTTTTAGCAAATATACCCATGTAAATTGCTTGTTTTAAACTGCATTTCGGCTTGTGGCCCAGGTTGGCCGAGCCCAAACAAGACAACGATGGCCCAATTAAATAACCAAGCCCACAAAATATGAAAAAAAGAATCAAGTATAATAAAATAAACTAGTATACGCGCCGTTGTCAGTGAAAAATTGACCAATCAGTCATGAGGAAGATGAGAGAAGAGAGGAGAGAGGAGTAATAAGGAGGGAGGAGCTGAAAGAGAAAGAAGAAGGAGAGGGTCGATGCTCTCTCTCTCGCGCGGACAAAGATGGACGGACAGACAAAGTTTCTAAATGAGTAACGGGAGAAAACATCTCTTTAGTCGGTTTTGAATATCTAAGTATCTCTATCTGCTTGTGATATAGGCACGGATATGAATATGGCGATAATTCGGTAAGAAAAACTCATCCAAATCTGAGAAAATCAAATACCAATATGAATCAAATATGAAAGAAACAGATAAGGTAAAACATTACTGACCAAGTATTATTATATTATCAGTTTATCTTAATTAAAATCTGAAACAATTTTCTGCGAGTTTACTTATTCTAAAAGCGAAAAAGAACAAGATATCGTGCTACTTTTCTGATGCAATAATATCAAAGAGAATACATCCTCGTTGTGGATCATGTACAACTTTCTTCCATTACATTTTAGGTGACACATTATGCAAGATTAATTAGATTAAATTGGTTTCCAATATGCTTATATTTTAGTTAATCTAGTTAATGATGTGTTCAACGGTCCTTTGTTGGATGGATGGACTGTGCAAGCAAGGTGAGAATGAACCATAGTAGTTTTAATACAAGCAAACATGGGCTCATGATCTCATCCTGTATTACTAGATAATTTTAAAGACATGAGAGTAGGGGTGCCACCGGATACGGATTATTCGCGGATATCCGCATCCGAATCCGCCTCCAATTTGGATACGGATATCATTTTTTCACATCCGTCAATATTCGTATTCGTATCCGTATCCGAAAGGTAGGTGAGGATACGGTTATGGTAAACATAATATTTTATTCGTATCCGATCCGATATCTGAATGTTGCGTGCTTCATAATGATATCGGTATGGAGGAGACTATTCTTCAATGGAATAAGGCATTAAATTTTGATATTTGAGTTAGTGAAAAAGTAATAGTGGAAAGTATTCGATTCTTGCAAGAGTACCATAAGATATTTTGAGTATTTCGACATCAACTATGGCATCCGAATCGGTATTTAGCACCGGAGGACGTGTAATTTATTGTTATTGAAGTCGAATGACAATGAATACGATGAATGTATTGATATGTACACAATAATATCATAATATGTATCACATTTAATATTGTAGTAGATGAGATAAAAAGTAATATAAGTATTTCTGTTTAATTTATCTTTAACCATATCCATTTTTTACATATCCGATTAGTATCCGCATCCGATCCGTTAATATCCGATTTATATCTGATATCCGATTTTGACGGATACGAATATCATTTTTTCACATCCGCCAATATCCGTATCCGTATCCGTATCCGAAGGTTAGGTGCGGATATGAATATGGTAGAGGTAATATCCGATCCGTATCCGATCCGATAGCACCCCTACATGAGAGGATGAATTCTTGCCTAGATTCCATGGGGTATTCAATTTGGAATTTAGGTTACCATAATCAATGGCATGTTATGAGAAACTACAATCATTTCACATCGTGCGTGTAAAACTTTGTATTCACATTTTTTTAATATATGTATACACTGCTATCAGATTCAGTAGACTACTGAGTTTTGCATTATTCAATTTGATTAAATCTATTCATTTTGTATTGTTAAACTGTCTTCTCTTTCCAGTGAAAATAGGACAGTCCTCGCTCTTAAACCAACAAATTCTACCAATACTCATTGCACAAACAAAACTAGGCTCAAAATTATCACTTTGCTCTGCTATCAGTCTGACCAAATGGTTTATTTATGCACATAATTAATCTCACGATATTAATCAACTAAATTGACTGAAAAAATAAATAAATAAAATATAATTACCACCCAATGACAGCTCTGCCCAACTCTGAACCAATGTGGGCCCCACATTCGACAGTTTAAAATTCTTCCAATCTCATGCGTCTAATGCTATCTACTAAATATATTATGATTATGGAGTTGGATCCAATAATCTTACCTCAGTTTTATGAATGTCTGGCTTCTGTATCGCCAATGCGGGTCTGTTTGTTTGGCCAGATAGTGGAGGAAAAGTGGAGTTTTGGTGGGCTTTCACATTTAGTTTTTTCAATATTAAAAAAAATTAAAATATCAGCGAATTTCTCAATCCGCTCAAAAATGAGAAAAAATTACTGAAAAACTAACAGCGTGCGTGGGACTTACTGTCAAATTTCTTAAAGAAATCTTGAGTAGATAAATAAGCATCAAATTTACTTTTCATGAGGAAAATTAGACACGTGCTTGAGTAAAAACGAATACATTTTGTTGGCAGCTCTCCCGACCATCAAATAAAGCACGTGCTTTTAAAATTCCAAATCCTTCTCCTTGTCAGATTGGCCAAACCTATTTGATCCATTCTCCTGTTGACAATAACAAGTGAGCCAATTGTTAGATTCTTATTGGATTATTTTTCTTTTGTCATAAAAAATTGTTTTATTACTGGTGAAAAGGAGAAGTTACAAAGTTGAATGAATAGGTAAAAATTAACTAAAATATTGAAGTTTCTAATTAATTGAGAGTTGGATAAATTGAAAATAAACCTCACTCATGTTATATATTAATGTTTATCAAACCATTCTTCAGAATCAATGAAAATAAGAATCATCTCTCTCCAATTTCATAGTTAACTAGGCTAAGGAGATGCACAAAATTAACCCCCATTTTTTTTTTTATTCAGTCGCTTTTTTTGTTTTTTTTAATTTTTTAAGCAAAAATCATAGTTAAGTTTTGAATTTTTCCACACCTATAAGGCCATAAATTTAGGGTCCCCTCGAGGTGATTTTTTAAGCGATTTCACATTTTCATATAAGTTTTAGTAGAAAGTGAAGTAGTGGCTTAAGTTTATAAATAATGGTTGCTTTGCTTCTCATTTCTTTTAAAACCATAGTTGAGGGATTATTACGTAGTTTTTCTTTTTGGACAAGGATTATCCGTAATTTTTATCTCATATCTATATGAAGGGCTATCCAGTCTTTCTCACAGAATAGTGTGATTATGTAAAATTGGTAGACTTTTTTTGTAAAACTTTCCCAAAATGTAATATTATAATTCCCTATGGTCTTAATCTATTTAATTATTATTATTATCTTACTTTATAATATGGGGGATTTCGTTTCAATCACATAAATCAAACCGTAATTAGAAAAAAAAAAACTCACTCGCATATTTTATTCGCTTCACTCACCTCTTTTTTTAAAGTAAGGATGTGCACTCACATGTCAAGCGTTGAAGCATTCATCAGCGGCGAAAAAAATTTCCCTAAGTAATCGTTTCAAAAAAAACGAACCTTTTCAAAAATATCCTATTTCTGAAGACTGCGATTATGATCGCAGTCCAAAAAGGGCTTATTTCTGAGGAGTGCGACTATGATTGCAGTTCTTACAAAATAATCGCAATCCTCATAAAATGCATTGTTTATGAGGACTACGACTCACAAAAATGTCATATTTCTGAGTCTTTCTAGGATTGCGACCATGATCGCAGGTCTCTTTATTAGGACTGTGACCATGATCACAGTATTCAAAAATATCCTATATTTGAGTCTTTATGAGAACTGCGACCAAGATCGTAGTGTCGCAGTCGTCACAAAATGCCTTATTTTTGAGTTTTTACGAGGACTGCGACCATATCGCAATTCTCACAAAATACCTTATTTCTGAGTCAGTCCTCACAGAGGACTGTGATCATGAGTTGTGTAACCCC
>JAVJIF010028222.1:0-71834 GCA_038442645.1 Agave tequilana | reverse complement strand
TATTTTGATTTCCAAAGCACTTCACTTTTGTTTTTACATCGCCGTTTTCATCGCTCTCCTCACCTACCACATTCTTGATTTCATTTTCTTTTCTTTCTCATTCTTTTTCATTCTTTCAACAAAAAGAAGTGTTAACAACAGACGTGAATAGAGACTGTTAATGCTTCTGTCGCCTCCCTTCCCTGTGGATTCGACCCGTTAAGCCAATGCTATAACGGAAGTATCGAGGTACATTAACACATTCGAGCTTTTCATTTGATTTCATAAATACACACTTTTGAGTGCTAATTCCCCACCGATCAAATTTTTGGCGCCGTTGCCGGGGAAGGAATGGCTTTGATTTCACATTTTTGTTATATTGTCTTCTCTGTTTTTGGTGTGCAGGGCAATATTTACAGGTGCTTAGCATTGTAGAATAAACCCTAGCTTTGCATCTCCCTGCTCTAGAAAGCAGGGCCCCAGATTCTGAAACAAAGCCGCGCAACCGCGACATTTGCCGCGCAAACGCGGTAGTTTTGTGAAAATTGAATATCGTGTTGTTCTTGGATGTGTGAATTGTAATAGCTATGGATTTGTACTGCTATCTTTCTTGCTTAGATTTCCTACACCACCATAATAAAATAAAGAACTAAAATACGGTATTTGGACGCTTTTAAAACGGTTTAGACATTTGCATTTAGGCACGTGTCAATTCAATTCCAATATACTGTATTTTGTTCTGTTGTTGTGATCTAGATGGAGATGTACATATGGCATTGCATATAGCATAGGACAAACACGTTGGTGATTTATCGCTTTGTGTTATATTCTTGTCTATATTGCACACTTGCACGAATTGAACTTAAGGGTAAAACCCAAACAAGATAAGGTGGGGATTTTATTACCCTTCCTTGGCCCAAAAATCATCTCTCCACTCACACAACCCAAGCCCTAATAAAATTTGAATAGACGTTGGCCCCTAGGGACATTCATCTAGGTCTAGGTCAACCCTTCTATAGGCTTGGTTTTGATTTTTTGTTTTCTTTTTTGTTGTTTGATTTTTTCTTTTTTGTGATTTTTTTGTGTGAAATGGCATTCAACAATAACAATTCTTTCAATCCGAACATGAATCCATATTTCACACCGACTCCATTCTATTCGGATAATTCCAACCCGGCGTTTTACAATATGCACCACCAAGTACACCGGGTTGGCCTTATCCGAATCAATACAACCCATACCCACATTCTTATGACTATAATTTCTAAAATAATTTCAACTCTTCACAGAGTCAATGGGGATTCAAGTCCCCGAGCCAAATTTTCAACCTCCTTGTGCCCCACGTCCACCTTGTCCATCATTTTTACCTTATCCACAATATTCATTCCCCAAATGTGCTTCCTATACTCCTTTTTCTGAACCACCAATTGAAGAAAAATCTGAGTTACTAAAGAGTTTAGAAGCCAATCTACAAAGGATCGAGCAACAACTTCAGAAAACATTGGCCTCTCCAATTCCACAGTATTTTCAAGAGTCTTACTCAATTCCACCCCCTCACAATGAAAAACCATCTGCCTTGGAAATGAGTAAGGAATTTTTATGTGAGTACAAACAACAATCACAAAATCTGATGGACTCACAATTTCACCACCAATTCCAAACAACACTGCATCTCTTCAACAAAACGATGAAGCAATCAGCCAAAAAAGATGCTTGAAATCATGACTCAGGCTCAAAATGATCGTAACCGTGACATAGATTTGATGATCCAAACTCTTCATTCTCATCCTATTTCTAATGTCACTAACCATTCTATCCGAGCCAAAGAGTCATGTTGTTTTGGAAATCAAGATTCAATTTCAGCACACCCACCTGAACTTGTCCAAACTTCAGATCCCATTGACATTTTGGCAAGTAATCATTTTCCTGAAATTGAACTTGAGCATGAATATGATCCTGAACTTCCACTTGATGATTCAATTCTACTTCCTGATTCAATTATGACTCCGGTGTCTTCACCTGATTTCACTCTTTTCCTGAGTCAGTATTGGATCCAGTGCCAGTTCATTGTGAAATTGAATCACCAATCACTTATGATGATCATATTGAACTTGACCAATTTCATACTTTTGAAAGTCCATTTGATAAATTGGTAAGTTCTCATTTTTGTGGAATTGAACTCAATGAGGAATGTGACATTGATTCTCAAGTTTGTGATCCAGTTCAAATTCCTGAATCACTATTGACTCCTGTTTTGTTACCCAATTTGAGCAACATTTTAGAGTCAGTTTTGATTCCCATACCTGTCATTCCTGAACTTGAATCACCAATCTTTGATAGTCACATTCCATCATGGGGAAATGAATGTGGACTTGAGCTTCATCTTCTTGATTTAGACCCTCTTCCAGAACCGATCTCGACTCCCGAACCTTTACTTGACTTGAGTCATTTTTCTGAGTCGATATTAGTTCCTATATTTCCTGAGTCCAAATCAATCATTCCATTCTGGGACAAGGGTGTTGATAAATTTCACTCCGAAATTATTTTGAAAATTTGGAAATTAGATGGGGTAAAACTGTTAATAAAAATCATTCATATATACATCATTCTTGTGGGTTGTATTCTTGAGATTTCTGGTGGGTTCCTCCGGACTCCACGCAAGAATGATTGGGCTGCCTTTCGTGGACCAATCAGACCACCACCGGAACCACCACCTTGAGGTGATTTTTCCTTTCCTCTCTATTTGTTTCATGCATACATACATCACGATGCATTGAGGACAATGCATGAGATAAGTGTGGGGGAGGGTTTACTAACATAGAGTTTTTAGATTTTCTTTCTTTTACACTTCTTAGAAATCTTTCCTTTTGTATAAGAATTTTCTCTTTCTTTAAAAACTTTTTGAAATAAGAAACAAAGTTTTCATCTATTTTTAAGAAAATTAAGATGATCTTAGAAATTAAGAAGCCTTATTATGACATCTTAAACCTAGTTGAAATAATGGATCTTGTTTAAAATTATAGGCTAAGTAAGATAAATTGGAGAGATAATTTTATCTTGAATTTTTTTGCCTTAGATCGTACGCACTTCACACTTACACAATTTTTGGGATGGAAACAAAGACCTAAAATGCCATAAAATAAATAAAAAATTTTTGAATAAAACATCACTTATTAAGCTGGATAATTATGCCTCAAGAAGCATGATTATTCACGCCTAACGGTGGGCAAAAGAAGCAAATAATCCCCCTTAGTTTTGTGGCCTTGTTTACTTGAGTTCTTAAACCCTAGGGATGTTTTTTCATCTGGTGCCCTAAAACCGTCTTGTTTGGGAGTCATCGGTTATAGGCTCGCTACATGGGTGAACTAGAAAGCCTAAGAAAACTAAGGAAAGAAAAAAGAAAAAAAAAAAAAGAAAAAATATAAATATATATATAAATGGCTTGATGGTTAGAGTTGAAATCCCAGAAATCTTCACTATCACAAAGTGCATATTATCTAGGTTTTATGAGAGATAAAATATTCAATCCAATTTTGAATTCTTACCTTAATTGAAGACAAGATCTTGCATGGAGACTAAGTTTAAGAAAGATTGATTTGTGGTGGACTTATGACCTTAGGTCGCTTATATTTTTGCAAAAATATTTCATAAACTTATCTCTCTTTCAAAATGCGTTTTCAAAATACTAACATTTGTCTTCTTTCTTTATGGATTTTGTGGGTGCAATCCGCTGAAAACCCTCAGGAGACAACACTCCTCCTCTAGGGTAACTTAGAGGTTTAACGGCTTGTTGCACACGCTCAGTGCAATCGCGTCACCTGCGAAAGTGGTGTAATAACCCTTGTAGTATAATTTTTTCTTTTCTTGTTTTACTCAGGACGAGCAAAAGAATAAGTGTGGGGTGTGATTAGTCTACAATTCTGCATTATTATGTCACATTCTCTCACCGCTTTATGAATAAATAGTCGATCTAAACCGTGTTTTGGTCTTAATTGCAGGTAGATCCAAAGTCCAAGGGCAAAGATGGAATAAGAGCCTAATTCATCCCAATTTATGGTAATTAATCCCGCATTACTTGGAGGCCAAGGAAAGGATTATCTAGAAGATTCATTGAACCTAGACTCCTGCGCATGTCAGACGAATATTCGGGCAAAATTACCAGAAACAGGATATACCCTGACAACCCACGAAGCCATAGGAACAATCTGACAAAATCCTAGGAATTCTCTCCCTACTATTGCCGCGAAAACGCGGCAATAGCCGCATTTCCGCGGCAAAATAGTGGAGCCACGCGTCGATTTTCGACGCGTGGCCCCGTCTCGTCTTCTGGATTCTTCTGATGCCTATAAATACCCCTGCCTCTGGCCAAAACGCAAGCAGTTTTTGTTTTTAGGAGTAGGTGCAGATTTTAGGAGTAGTGTAGGTGAGTGTTCTTCATTTCTTGTATTTTCATTTCTTTTTAGATCATTGTAGTAGGGCTGAGTGATTCATAGAGAGAGAGATAGTGAGGGATTGATGTAATAGATGGTGACAGTCTATGTAAAGGTGCCTCCTTTCTCTTCCATTCTAATCTCCATCTTCTACATGATTTCTTGCTAGTTTTTCTTCTCATGGCAATTTAACTACTAACCACTAACCATCTAACCACTTACTTGATAATCCACATGAATCGGGTTGCCTCTACAAGGCCTTGTTCTTGCAAGAGCCATTGATGGCTAAAGATGATGGGTTCTAACATCTAACTTGCTAACTTGCTAACCAAGCTAACTCTCTTTTATTTCATGCTCTTTTATTTCATGCTAGTAGTGTAATGAGTGATGCTTGTATTAGCTTGTTCTTGATGCAATGTTTTGAATGTGATGAACCATCCATGAGCCATGCTTTGTACCGTCTCTTGGAGCCAAGGATTATGATGGCCAAGGATCAAAATGTGAGGCAACTATCTCGAAGAGGTTAGCATGGTTAGTGGAGCATTTAGTAGTTAGTAGCCATGAGTTTTCTTTTATCTTGTTTTAGAAATCGTTTTCCAAAATTCTATCTATCATTTTTTTCGTTGTTTTCATCGCCTTCTTAGTTCAACCTTGTTCCATCTCTTTTTCTATTTTGATTTCCAAAGCACTTCACTTTTGTTTTTACATCGCCGTTTTCATCGCTCTCCTCACCTACCACATTCTGGATTTCATTTTCTTTTCTTTTTCATTCTTTCAACAAAGAAGAAGTGTTAACAACTGACGTGAATAGAGACTGTTAATGCTTCTATCGCCTCCATTTCCTGTGGATTCGACCCGTTAAGCCAATGCTATAACGGAAGTATCGAGGGTACATTAGCACATTCGAGCTTTTCATTTGATTTCATAAATATACACTTTTGAGAGCTAGTTCCGCCACCGATCAATTTTTTGCAAAAATTTGATAAGGGAAAGAAATAGTAGAGTATAATTCGCACAGATATTCAACAAAAGAGAGAAGGTTTAGAGTCAACCTTAGGTGCTCAATCACTCTGAAGTGTATTCACAATGTGTAATGTACTCCTTTCCAAATCACCGTAGTAGCATAAGCTATACGGGTCGAATCCACAAGGAGAGCTCACATGGAAGCTTTACGGTTTAATGTCGAAGAAAGACAAACAAAAGTTCTTCTTTGTTTCAAAAGAATGAAAAAGACATGGAAAAATAGGTAAAAGAATTGGTTGTGATTTTGTACATGAAAGTAAAAACGATGAAAAGAGAATGAAAAGAATTTGAAAACAAGAATTGCTTTTAGGAAGAAAAGTAGAGAAAACTTGCAAAAGACTTTTAGAATGGAAAAAGCCATGACTAGCTAACCTTACTAACTTGCTAACTTACTAATCTCCGTTAGGGTGAAGCATGCCTCATGTTGATTCATCGGCAAGTGTTTGTCTTGCTTGTTGGTCAAGTTACTTTCCCCTTTGATGGATGGGTGATCATCTTGAACTTGTCTTGTAGCCTCATTGATTTCTTCGGCTCTCAAGATAGAATTTCATGGTGGAATCGGGGAGTGTCACTCAAGGGATGCTAAGGAAGAAGATACAAAATTCATTAGACATTCAAGGCCATACAACAAGTTAGCGTTGAAGTAAGAAAGTTGTACAACAAATAGCATATGTTTGGTGTTCCATCTCCATGTTCCATCAAGGCACTTGTTCTAAAACAAGGCTCTAAATGAGGCACACATGAATCATATGGAGATTACAACAAGAGATTGCCAAGAATGAAAGTAACCCATCGGGGATGAAAAAGACTCAACATTTGCAAGATTAAGAATTAGCATTCACCCAAGAGTTAGAAGTTAGCAAGATTAGTTGTTAGCTAGTCATGTTAGAAGAAGTTAGCTATCCATTACAATAAAGAGAAAATAACAAGACATCATGCTATGAAAGTATAGCTTGAATGAAATAAAGCAAGTAATGAAAAGCGCTTGAAATTGCAAAAGAAGAGAAAGTAGATTGGATTAATCCTTGCTTTGCTTCAAGTTGTCACCCCTTGATTACAAGCTTTCACTCTCTCACTATCTCTCTCTTGCAGAATTTCTAGGAGGAAGAAGAAGACTAAGAGCAATAAAACCTAGAGAAAAACTAAAATTACAAGCTCTTTCCTCTATTCTCTCCTCTCTCTTTTTGCACTGGCCCTGATGGTCTATTTGTAGGCCTCAGGAGAAGAAGGCTCCAGAATCAGACAGCTGGGGATCAATCGCTGGCTCAACGGCCAGATAACTGCCGCGGATCCGCGGCCAGAGCTGCGTTTCCGCGGCAGAATCTAGGTCGTTATGCTAGCGAATTC
This sequence comes from Agave tequilana, assembly GCA_038442645.1. Lineage (NCBI taxonomy): Eukaryota > Viridiplantae > Streptophyta > Magnoliopsida > Asparagales > Asparagaceae > Agave > Agave tequilana. Next base: position 65,055 of record JAVJIF010028222.1, on the reverse strand, counting down.
TGTTGCGAGTTTGTTGTAGGTTGTTGGCCACGTGGATCTTCTAGAATGCTGACTGGATGCGTAGGTGATTCCAGATCCTGGGCTTAACTCTTGGGCTTCTTTTTAGGCTTTGAATTAATCCCCTTTTATTCTTGATAATTGCATGGATTTGTGGCCTCTCTCCATTAAAATATGGACCTGCAAAAAAGAGAAAAAAGAGTAAAAAACAGATTTTTATTAATATTATGCATGGTATAGAGGTGGAAGATGATGCAAAAATGAACTACAATCACACCCCCATACCTACCTTTTGCTCGTCCCCGAGCAAAAAAGAAAGAAAAGAAAATCCTAACTAGATTATTAGACCACTTTCGTAGGTGACACGATTGCACTGAGCACGTGCAACAAGCCGTTAAACCTCTAGGTTACCCTAGTGGAGGAGTGTTGTCTCCTGAGGGTTTTCAGCGGATTGCACCAACAAAATCCATAAAGAAAAAGAAAAGGGTTAGTGAAAATTTTGATCCATGTTTTAAAGATTCTTTCTTGAGTTATAGGTTTCAGGTTACCCTAAACTTGTCATTCCTCTTATAAGCGTCTATTTAGAGATTTGCTTTCAATTTAGGTTAAGTTTTTAAGGAAAAGATCAAAATCGGATTTTGCATCAATCCTAGTATATATACATCTATAAATATGAAGGATCTTTCTTAGACTAAGTTTATTTATTTACTAATATATATAACAATATATATATTTTTTCTTTTTTATATACAGTATTTATTTATTTACATTTCCTTAGATTCCTTAGGCTTTCTAATTTACCCTTGTAACGAGCCTATAACCGATGACTCCCAAACCAGACGGTCTTAGGGCACCAGATGAGAAAACATCCCTCGGGTTCGATGACTCAAGTAAACTAGGCCATGAATACTAAGGACTTAACCACCTTTAGGCGTGACTTGGAATGCTTCTTGAGGCACGGCTAACCAGCTTAATTAGTAGCTAAGTATTTATTTAGTTATTTATACATATATTTTTCTTTTTTTCTTTTTTTTATTATTTTTTATTATTATATATATGTAAATAAAGTCACAAAGTCTTTGATTAATCCCTCAATATGTTTAATGTATATATCCTAAAGAAAGAATTAAAATCTAGTTATCTTTCTTATCCTTTTTTTACTTAACCTAAAAATCCAACAAAACTCCTCTTTTCAACTTATAATTAGAAATCATAGTTAAGAGCTTCCTTAATCCCTAAAGTCAAGCTTTGATTCTTTAAACATGGATCAAGAATTTCTTTTTTTTATTATTATTATTTTTTTCTAAAAGAAAAATAAAATCTAAAAGAAAATAAAAATCTACAAAGAAAGGTAAAATCTAAAAAATAAAAAACCTAAAAAGAAAATGAAAATCCTAGAAATAAAAAGCCTAAAAAGAAATAAAAATCCTAGGTTAGAATCTACCCCCCCATACCTATCTCATGCATTGTCCTCAATGTATGCAAGATAAAAAGATGCATGAAATAGGTAAAAGGTATGAAATCACTCCCTCCGTCTCTTTGGACCAGCGTTGGTGCTGGGTCCAGCCGACTGAGATCGTCTGAGCCCCGCCTCAATGCGGTCCAACCTCGAGGATTGCTCCTCCACCTTCTTTCTAAGCCTGACCTGCCCCCTAAAAATTTTCTTCATGCCCTTCCAAATGGTGGACATGAAGGCTCGTGAATCTGTTGGGGGATCCTGACGCCAAAACTCAGGTTCATCTTCCTCCTGAAGACTCTCCTCAGAGGAGGACTCCACCGGCACATCTTCGGGCTGGACACTAGGAGTCCAAACCGCGTGCAAACAGCTATTATAGGAACTGGTGGGTCGCTCAGGTGCAAGAAACACTCGGTCAAATGAATCGAATACGGCGTCCGGTAGGAAAGTCCTACACAGACGCGTAATCAGAATAGGATGGGAGTGTTTGGCACCCCAAGTGCGGGAGGAGTTGGCAATGATCGCGTGGAAGATGACCTTATTTAAGCAGACCGTGTGTTGCCTGGTCATTAAATCGTGAATTATTTGCAACACCGGGCGGTTGAAGGAAGTTGTGTGGTCCAGCCCTAAAATGTTACGTTGGATCCAGCGTCCAATGCAGTGTACGTTCCTAAAGGTAGTGCTGGCCTTAAGCCCACGGTCCTGCTCAGTACAGCGAGCCCCCATGAGTGTCATATAATCGATCAGTGGGAGGGGATCGCTGTGCTGTGGGTGAATGGGGACATGTGTGTGTTCCTCAAGAAGAGGAAGAGTGATGAACAAGTCGCCAAGGGCATGTGTACGGTGAATTGGTATGTGTGTGTGTGTCAACAGATGCATGGTCAATATTAGTGTAGAACATTGTCACCAATTCGGGACAATAAAAGGCATCATTCTCAGAGTTATCGTACACTAACGTATACCAATCCCAAGCCCTAATTCGATCTAGAAACATATGGCCATACCTATTCGGATCACATAATATTTTCCCAAGTCTTTCTCAGCAAATATCAAAGGTGCCATGCTAATAATCTAGGATCAAAGCAATAAAATTGGAGAGATCAAGATTCAAACTGCCCCCCGAATTCGTGGGGGGAAAACAAATCTCGATCTTGCAGAGGGCACAGGAGATGGATTCAGGAAGATGTGGCACCAGATCGGCCACCAGGGAACAAAATCGATCGGTGAAGACTTTGGCGGTGCTCCAAAAACGTCAGTACAGCCGCGGATCTGCGGCTCTAGTCGCGGAGTCGCGGCTTTCTTGGAGAAGCAGAGGATCGGGAAAATTTGGTGAGGCGGCGCTTTGAGAGGGGTTTCAGATCTGAGGTTGGTTTTTCGTTTGAGGGAGTAGAAGTGGGTTAAAGAGGATATTTATAGGAGGGAAAAGATTGGGAGTTCCACTTTTATCCCTAGGTAAAAAGATATTTACAAACCTAGGGACTTGAAATTTTGAAAGAAGGAGTTTGACCCTAGGGAAAAAGAGTTATGGAGAAACCTAGGGTTTTGAGGGATTTGAATTTTGAAAGTTGTAGAACTCTTTTAAAGGAATTTGCACAAAAGTCCCTCATTTTTTTCTTTTTTTTATATATATTTATTTACAAAAAGTGTACAAAAACTATTTACAAGGAATATGTACAAGTGTGTCCATTGCCTAAGCTTTTCTTTGGTCGTTTCCCTCTAGCCCGTTTCCCGTCGTTCCAGTGTGTTTGTTTGCGCGGGCTCAGTTGGAAAACGAGTGCAATTATTTTCTGAGCCTTAGGCATTTCTAGTCTCAATGGCTTATTGTTATTCATTCTCATTTCACCACAAGGTTCACTGAAAATTTCTTCATCACCATTTTTTTCACTCTGAACTTCTTTACTCCCAGTGTTAAGAAATTCCAGCTCATCTCCATGCAACTCCTCAAAACTGAGGTCAACATTATCCTTCAGAGATGTACAACTAGTTAACCAACCCCAAGTTAGCTCATCCAGACACATGATTTCGTCAGCGAAGAGGTCTTCAAAAGTTATATCAATCGGAGGTTCTTGAATTGTATCCTCATGGGATACATTCACGGTTGGCTCACTGAAAGTGAAAATATCCAAATCAACTTTCCCCTTTTGAAAGGGTACTCGGATAATAGGATTTTCCACTTCAAGAGAATCACAAACTTGTGATTCATCTTTACTTTTCTTCTCCTGATTGTTCCTGACAAAGTTAACCTCGAATGTTTGATCTTTTATCCTACGAGGTTGCATGCTGAAGACATTCACTTCTCTCATCATGTCACCAAAAGTTATCCTCATTGACCCATTCCTGCAATTGATGATGGCATTTGTTGTAGCCAGGAATGGTCATCCCAAGATGACAGGAGTTTTGTTGGCCCAAGGTTACAATCACCCATGATTAGTGTATTTTGATGATTACAAAACATATTAGTTATTTGTACTAATAACATTTGTTGTTTAAGTGTGTTTCAGATTTCTATTCATTCTAGAAGTCTTCTCTCACAAATACAAGGATTTGGACTCAAGTCAACTCCAATTGGGCTCAAGGAACAAGTGTTGAAGTTTATATGAAGAATCCTATTGAAGATCTTGAAATCCTTAGAAACATTGTAAGAAATAGAATGTTAAAGTTTGAGTATATGAAATTTGGCTCTAGGATTTGCACACACACTTGTTTCATATATTTCCTATGTTTTGAAAATGGTTATTTCTAAGTTTTATGCCTTAGTTTATATATACATGTACCAAAAGCTTTATATCTTGAAAATCTTGTATAAAACATGTGTATAAACTATTTTCTGCATAATACTTAGCTATATGTATTTTTAAAATATTTCTCAAAATTTTTCTAACTCAAAACCAGCCCAGTTTTTAGTTTCAGGCAACTCCGGCCGACCGGCCCGGTCGACCGGCGATGTGTCTGGACATGCACTGTTTGTGCATGTCTGTCGGTCGACCGGACCGGTCGACCGACGGAGAGCAAATTGCTCACAGGTTTCTTCGGTCGACCGGACCGGTCGACCGGAAGAAGGAAACTGTGTTTCCTCTTTTGGGACGGTCGACCGGACCGGTCAACTGAGAGCCAACGGCTCTTTGCAGCTGGCCTTGCGGTCGACCGGACCGGTCGACCGCCAAGCCTGCTGTAGCCTAACGGCTCTTTCCTCTTTGGGCTATTCTGAAAAACTGTTTTTGTTTTCAGCTTTAACAGATTTTTGGAGAGTTGTTGGGGAGCTTTTGCAGGTCAAATTAGGTGTAAAGAAATTGTTTTTAACCTATTTTCTAACCCTATAAATAGAGGAGAAGTCTCTCTTGCATATCACTAAGAAAAATCCTCAAGTTTGTGTTGTTTTCAAAAGAGAAAAGAAAAGAGTTTAAAGCTTTCATTCCAATTCTTTTTGAGCTTGTTTTTCAGTTGTGTTTGATTACTAATATCACTCTACAACTGAAGTTTTTCTCACCACACTTCTTAGAGCCAAAAATCCTATACTCATTCTATAGTGAAGTTGTAATTGAAGTGAGAGTGTTTGTAAAGAGTTTGAGAAAAAGTGTAGTGATCTTGTTGTGATCACTTTGTTCTTGTAATCCTTTCCTTGTGGAGCAACCTCTTCGGTAGAGGTCCTTTGTACTCGGTGGAGCTCGGTGCTCGGTCTTCGGTAGACCAAATTGTAAAGGTGTCCTCGGTGGATAGTGGAAACCCTTCACGGAGGTGAAGGCGGGGAGTAGAGCGGTGGCTCGAACCTCGAAACAAATCACTTTGTTTGCGATTGCCTTTGCGTCTAATTCTTGCTTTACTTTTCAATAGCTCCTTATTGCTTTCTATTGCATACTTGTGATATTGTTTGAATCTCTTGTGATACTATTTGTTTGCTTGTATTTCTTGCCATATATCATTGTGTTTGCATCATTCTTCATATCATCCATTTCTTACTTGTGTGTGCCAATCCCGTACTCATCCAACAAGAGCTTCACATAGCACCTCAACCCATATCAAGGGAATCAAGAGGAGTTTAGTCCAGAGCCTCGCAAGAGGAATTCGGCTACACTTGTTGAATTGTACTAAGTTGAGCCTCACTTGTTTTAGGTTCCGCATTTAGAGAGTTAAAATTTTTAAGATTAGCAATCACACCTATTCACCCCCCCTCTAGGTGTTTTTCAATTGGTATCAGAGCTTGGACTCTAGGATTTGGTTTAACAGCCTTAGAGAAGATCCTAATTTGCTAATCATTTCATTCATATTCATATAGTAAAAATGGCCGATGGAATTAAGACCCCTCCTAAGTTTGATGGACTTAACTTTCCCATATGGAAAGTTAAGATGACCGTGTTTTTGCAATCTCTAGGTAGCCGAGTTGCAAAAGCCGTGACTAAGTCCTTTAGTGTACCCCCCGGTGACAAATCCATTTGGTCCGAAATAGAGACTAAGGAATTCGATGCCAATGCCAAAGCTCACTATGCACTTCTACAAGCCCTTAATGATGATGACATTTCTAGGGTTATCCATTGCAAATCCGCATATGAGATTTGGTCACACTTGATAGTCACACATGAGGGGACCTCACAAGTAAAGAAGGCTAAGATTGACCTTCTTCGGTCCCAATATGAAACATTTAGCATGCAAGAAAATGAAACCATAGATGATATGGTTACAAGATTTACCAAGATTACTAATGGACTCTCTTCTTTAGGTGAAGATATCAACAATGATCAAAGAGTAAGGAAGATCATCCGTGCTCTTCCTCCTTCATGGGAAGTTAAAGCAACAACCTTGAAGGAACTCAACGACAATGAAGAGATGGAGCTTATAGGTCTCATTGGGAACCTCAAAACCCATGAGATGGAAAGGAAAGCTAGGGAGGATATGGCTCCTTCCAAAAAGAAGACTATCGCCTTCAAGAGTCAAGCTACACACTCCGATGAAGACGATGAAGAAGAAGATGATGAGGAGCTCTCACTCCTTGTTAAGAATGTCCGAAGGATGTACAACAAGGCGAAGTACCAAGGTAGAAGAAGATGGCAAGGAGGCAAAGAAGAAAGAAGGATCACTTGTTTCAATTGCCAAAAGCCCGGACACATTGTTGCGGAGTGTCCGGACAAAGCTAAGCCCTCCACATCAAAGAAGCCCTACAAGAAGAAGGCTATGAAGGCAACTTGGGATTCGGAGACCGAATCCGAAGAAGAGATCGACACCGCCAACATGTGCTTCATGGCTAATGAAGGCACAAGCAAGGTAACCTCTTCCCTTTCTCATGATAATGAACTTTCTATGGATGAGTTAGAAGAGGCTTTTGTTGAGTTGTCACAAAATTATGATTTCTTAAAGAAAAAGTATTTAAAAATGAAAAGGAAAATGAATCTTTAAGTCATCAAGTTTTTACTCTTACAAAAGAAAAGGATGATTTGGTTTCCACCTTGGCCACTACTAAAAATGATTTTGAAAAATATAAGATTTCTTGCAAAGGTAAGGCCCCACTAATTGATTCTAATGAAGTTTCTATGCTTAAGGAAAGATTAGACTCATTAAGTGTTGTTTTGAAAGATTGTGAGTTTAACAAGAAGAAATTGAGGCTATGTTTCCTAAGAAACAAGCCCCAAAGAAAAATGCTCATGCTCATGTTCATGTTCATTCTACACAACCTAACAACATGGCAAAACCCCAAAACATGCTCACACTACACATACACATCATGCATTCATGTATGGTAGAGTGTTCTCATGTTCACATTGTGGACGGAAAGGGCACTTAGCCAATTTTTGCTATGATAGATTAAACGTTTCACGTCATAATGTTTGGGTTCGAGGCACTAACTTTAAAGGACCCAAGAAAGTTTGGGTACCAAAATCAACAATTATGTTAAATGATGTAGGTACTTTCCAAAGCCCAACGACGTAGAGGATTGTGGTATCTTGATAGCGGTTGCTCAAGGCACATGACTTGCGACATCAACAACTTTGCAACCCTATCAAGATATCATGAAGGTGGCACCGTCACCTTCGGAGATGACGCCAAGGGTAAAATCATCGGTATTGGTAATGTAAAACTTGGCACCTCTCCTTTAATTAAAAATGTAGTTTTAGTTGATGGCCTCAAGCATAATCTCTTGAGTGTTAGTCAACTTTGTGATAAAGTTTTGATGTTGTTTTTGATAATGTTGCTTGTAAAGTAATTGATAGAACTTCTAATGTTTGTGTATTTTCCGGTTTTTGTGAAAGTAATGTTTATATGATTGATATGCTAAATATGTCTTGTAATATTACTTGTTTGAAAGCCCTTGATGATGACTCTTGGTTGTGGCATAGGAGATTAGGGCATATTTCTTTTGATCACATTTCTAGGTTAAACACAAAGGAAATGGTGAAAGGTATTCCTTGCTTGAATTTTGAAAAGGACCGAGTTTGTGACGCATGTCAATTTGGGAAACAAACTAAGTCTTCTTTCAAGTCAATTAAGGATATCATGACATCACGTCCTTTGGAGTTAATCCATATGGATCTTTTTAGCCCTACACAAACAAAAGTCTAAATGGGAATAGATTTGCTAATGTGTTGGTTGATGACTTTTCAAGATTTACTTGGGTTTTCTTTCTTGAACATAAAGCCAAGCATTTTCTTATTTTCAAATTTTTAAGAAAAGAGTCGAAAAAGAAAAAGATGTTTCGATTTTGAGAATAAGAAGTGATAGAGGAGGTGAATTCATTAACCAACCCTTTACCACTTTTTGTGATGAACATGGAATAAAGCATGAACTTTCTTGTCCTAGAACTCCACAACAAAATGGAGTAGTTGAACGGAAAAATAGAACATTACAAGAGATGGCTAGGACAATGCTAAGTGAATATGGTCTACCACATTATTTATGGGCCGAGGCCGTTAATACATCATGCTATATATCAAATCGTGTTTTCTTGTGTAAAAATACTACTAAAACTTCTTTTGAAATGTATTTTCCTAGAAACCTAATGTTTCCTATTTTAAAGTTTTTGGTTGCAAATGCTTTGTTTTAAATACAAAAGATAATTTAGGAAAGTTTGATGCTAGATCTGATGAGGCTATTTTTGTAGGTTACTCAAACACTAGTAAGGCTTATAGAGTTTTCATTAGATCATCATTGACTATTGAAGAGTCTATTCATGTTAAGTTTGAGGAATCTAACAAGTTTGTTAAGAATGTTGTAGAAATAGATGCATTGGATGAAGGTTTGGAGAAAGTGACCTTGGAGGATGCTTCTACTATGGGAGACAAACCAAAGGATGATGAAGGAAGCGAAGCTAAGGTGGAAGAGGCACAAGGAAATGAAAATCAAACACATGAGGTGGAGCCTACTCAACCACTACCAAAGGATTGGAGATACAATCCACATCATCCCAAGGACCTCGTCATAGGTGAAGTATCAAAAGGGGTAACTACTCGCTCTAGACTTCATGACTATTGTGGTAACTATGCATTCATTTCTCATATTGAACCCAAAATGTCCTCGAAGCCGAGGCCGATTCATATTGGTTGCTAGCCATGCAAGAGGAGCTCAATCAATTTGAGCGCAACCAAGTTTGGCACCTTGTTCCTAGGCCCCACGATAGACCAACAATTGGTACTAAGTGGATCTTTAAGAACAAGTTGGATGAATCGGGTAATGTAGTTAGAAACAAGGCTAGGTTAGTTGCCCAAGGTTACACTCAAATCGAAGGGATCGATTTTGAAGAAACCTTTGCACCCGTAGCACGGCTTGAAGCCATACGGATGACACTAGCATTTGCCTCATATAAAGATTTCAAATTATTTCAAATGGATGTTAAAAGTGCTTTTCTAAATGGATTTATTGAAGAGGAGGTGTATGTTGAACAACCCCCCGGGTTTGTTGATCCTACACATTCGGATTTATTTTTAAATTAGATAAAGCTCTTTATGGTTTAAAACAAGCCCCTAGGGCTTGGTATGAAAGACTTTCTTCATTTTTGATTTCAAATGGTTTTAAGAAAGGTAAAATTGACACAACTTTGTTTACAAAACATGTAGAAAAGGATATTCTTATTGTGCAAATTTATGTGGATGATATTATTTTTGGTTCTACTAATGAATCTCTTTGCAAAGCTTTTGAGTCATGCATGAAGGATGAATTTGAAATGTCTATGATGGGGGAGCTCAACTATTTCCTTGGACTCCAAATCAAGCAAAAGAAGGATGGGATCTTCATCAATCAAGCCAAGTACACAAAGGAACTAATCAAAAGGTTTGGGCTTGAAGGATCGAAAGTAAGCAAAACTCCCATGGCAACAACTATAAAGCTTGACAAGGATGAACAAGGTAAAAGTGTAGACATTAAATTATATCGTAGCATGATTGGTAGCTTGCTTTATTTGACGGCTAGTAGGCCGGATATTATGTTTTCCGTTTGTCTTTGTGCACGTTTTCAATCTTGTCCTAAAGAATCTCACATAATTGCGGTTAAACGCATAATTAGATACCTTAAGGCACTATTGAAATGGGTTTGTGGTATCCTAAAACTGGATTATTTGAAATGAAGAGTTTTTCGGATGCCGACTATGCGGGTTGTAGGGTAGATAGGAAGAGCACAAGTGGAACATGTCAATTCTTAGGTAATTGTCTTGTATCTTGGTCTTCCAAAAAGCAAAATTCGGTAGCCCTTTCAACCGCCGAGGCGGAGTATGTTGCAGCCGGAGCTTGTTGTGCACAAGTTCTTTGGATGAAACATACTCTCCTTGACTATGATTTACACTTTGATCATGTTAAAATATTTTGTGATAATACTACTACTATTCACATGACAAAGAATGCAAATCAACATAGTAAAACCAAACACATTGACATTAGGTATCACTTTCTTAGAGATCATTATGAGAAAGGTGATATTGTTATTGAATATGTTTCTACCGATTTTCAACTTGCCGATATTTTTACTAAACCATTAGACTACGCTAGATTTTCATTTATTTGTGGTGAGTTGAATGTTTGCATTATGGATTCTTAAAAATAAAATTTTTCAATTGGTATTTTAACCCTTTTTGATGTATGACAAAAAGGGGGAGAATAAGTTGTTTAAGAGTTTGATATTTTGAATTTGAATAAGTTTAAGAGTTTGATATTTTGAATTTGTTTGAGTTTGTTAAGTTTGTTTATTTAAGTTTTTGACAAAACTATTTTACCTTGAATGCTTTATGTATTGTGCTTCCATAGTCAAATTTTTATACATAGCATTATTTGAGGGGAGTTTTTCAAACTCCTCTTCCATGTTTATTGAAATAACCTATGTTTTGTCATCATCAAAAAGGGGGAGATTGTTGGCCCAAGTTACAATCACCCATGATTAGTGTATTTTGATGATTACAAAACATATTAGTTATTTATACTAATAACATTTGTTGTTTAAGTGTGTTTCAGATTTCTATTCATTCTAGAAGTCTTCTCTCACAAATACAAGGATTTGGACTCAAGTCAACTCCAATTGGGCTCAAGGAACAAGTGTTGAAGATTATATGAAGAAGCCTATTGAAGATCTTGAAGTCCTTAGAAACATTGTAAGAAATAGAATGTTAAAGTTTGAGTATATGAAATTTGGCTCTAGGATTTGCACACACACTTGTTTCATATATTTCCTATGTTTTGAAAATGGTTATTTCTAAGTTTTATGCCTTAGTTCATATATACATGTACCAAAAGCTTTATATCTTGAAAATCTTGTATAAAACATGTGTATAAACTATTTTCTGCATAATACTTAGCTATATGTATTTTTAAAATATTTCTCAAATTTTTTCTAACTCAAAACCAGCCCAGTTTTTAGTTTCAAGCAACTCCGGCCGACCGGCCCGGTCGACCGGCGATGTGTCTGGACATGCACTGTTTGTGCATGTCTGTCGGTCTACCGGACCGGTCGACCGACGGAGAGCAAATTGCTCACAGGTTTCTTCGGTCGACCGGACCGGTCGACCGGAAGAAGGAAACTGTGTTTCCTCTTTTGGGACGGTCGACCGGACCGGTCAACCGAGAGCCAACGGCTCTTTGCAGCTGGCCTTGCGGTCGACCGGACCGGTCGACCGCCAAGCCTGCTGTAGCCTAACGGCTCTTTCCTCTTTGGGCTATTCTGAAAAACTGTTTTTTGTTTTCAGCTTTAACAGATTTTTGGAGAGTTGTTGGGGAGCTTTTGCAGGTCAAATTAGGTGTAAAGAAATTGTTTTTAACCTATTTTCTAACCCTATAAATAGAGGAGAAGTCTCTCTTGCATATCACTAAGAAAAATCCTCAAGTTTGTGTTGTTTTCAAAAGAGAAAAGAAAAGAGTTTAAAGCTTTCATTCCAATTCTTTTTGAGCTTGTTTTTCAGTTGTGTTTGATTACTAATATCACTCTACAACTGAAGTTTTTCTCACCACACTTCATAGAGCCAAAAATCCTATACTCATTCTATAGTGAAGTTGTAATTGAAGTGAGAGTGTTTGTAAAAGAGTTTGAGAAAAAGTGTAGTGATCTTGTTGTGATCACTTTGTTCTTGTAATCCTTTCCTTGTGGAGCAACCTCTTCGGTAGAGGTCCTTTGTACTCGGTGGAGCTCGGTGCTCAGTCTTCGGTAGACCAAATTGTAAAGGTGTCCTCGGTGGATAGTGGAAACCCTTCACGGAGGTGAAGGCGGGGAGTAGAGCAGTGGCTCGAACCTCGAAACAAATCACTTTGTTTGCGATTGCCTTTGCGTCTAATTCTTGCTTTACTTTTCAATAGCTCCTTATTGCTTTCTATTGCATACTTGTGATATTGTTTGAATCTCTTGTGATACTATTTGTTTGCTTGTATTTCTTGCCATATATCATTGTGTTTGCATCATTCTTCATATCATCCATTTCTTACTTGTGTGTGCCAATCCCGTACTCATCCAACAAGAGCTTCACATAGCACCTCAACCCATATCAAGGGGAATCAAGAGGAGTTTAGTCCAGAGCCTCGCAAGAGGAATTCGGTTACACTTGTTGAATTATACTAAGTTGAGCCTCACTTGTTTTAGGTTCCGCATTTAGAGAGTTAAAATTTTTAAGATTAGCAATCACACCTATTCACCCCCCCTCTAGGTGTTTTTCAAGTTTGAGCCCTATGATTGGTATTAGACACAGGTTGTATCTCAAGAACTACAAAATCCACAGGGTAAATGAACTCCCCAACTCTGACAAGAATATCGTGAATTTTCCCCTTGGGTCTCTTGACAGAGCGATCAGCCAATTGTATCGTCATTTGGGTCGGGCGGAGATCACCTAACCCTAATTGTTGATACACAGAAAAAAGGAAGGAGATTGATACTGGCCCCAAATCAAGTAGTGCCCTATTAATGGTAGTCTGTCCTATGACACAAGAGATTGTTGGGCTCCCTGGGTCTTTGTATTTCTCCGGAATTGGCCCAGTGAGCAACTCGCTGATGTTGGATACTAGGAAGACTCTCTTAGGGACTTGTGTTTTTCTCTTCTTGGTGCACATTTTCTTTAAGAATTTTGCATATGATGGCACTTGTTGTATGGCATCAAGAAGAGGGACATTGATTTGGACCTTGTTAAACATTTCTCGTATCTTCTCCATATGAGCATTCAACTTGTGATTTGTAAGCCTATTTGAAAATGGTGCCCTAGGCTATAAGGTTGCTCATCTACTTTTTCTTTTCCTTTGGCTTTTGAAGTTGATGGCTCTGAACTAGAAGATGGATTGTCAGAAGTTGGTTGTACTGGAACTGGAGGGGTTGACTTTGGTACTGGATGGGATGGTTGAGTAGAAACCTATTATCTACCTGTTTTTCAGATCTCAGGATATGAATAGCGTTGCAATGACTGGGGCCCATGTCTTCCACTTCATGCAAAGGGAAGTGATTTTTGGGATTGGGCATTGGCTGACTTGGAAACATTCCTTTCTGTCTCTCATTGAAAGAATTATTCAGTTGCCCAATTTGGACCTGTACTTTGTTCATATCCTGTTGATGGTTCTTCATTAGGGTTTCTATCATCTTTTCCAACTTTGATAGTTTGTCATCTGAATCATTCTGGGGTGGATGTTGGTGATATGGAGACTGGAAGTGTGTTTGATAGTGTGGTGGGCTCTGATAGGATTGTGATTGTGGTGGACTTTGATATGAATGAAAATTCGATGAATTACGATTGAGACTGTGTTGAGGAGGCTGAGCATTATATGGATGTGGAAATGGTGGCCTATGTTGCTCAGGACCAGACTAACTCCATGAAAAATTTGGATGGTTTCGCCATCCCGAATTGTACGTATTGGAGTATGAATTGTGATTGGGTCTGGTAAAAGCAGCATTCGTATTCTCCTGATATGATTGAAAATGATATACACGACACTCCTCGAATACATGGTTGAGGTCATGACAATAGGTACAACCCGGTTTGACAACAGGTGATGGGTTAACCTGATTAACAACAGAATGTTCCCTTGACTCAAGCAGTTCTATCCTCTTCATTAATTGTGTGATCTTAGCCTCAGCAGCTATGGAGGATTCTATGGAATGCATATCGGTTCTGGAAGTGGTGGGAGTGGGTTTATCAGGGCATGACTCCCACTGAATTGTTTTCTCAGCTAAGGCTTCAAAGAGATCCCACCCCTGGTTCTCATCTTTCTTCAAAAATTCCCCTTGGCACATGGATTCAAGGAGTGTTTTCGTTTGGTAATCAAGTCCGTCATAGATAATTTGGCATTGCCACCATTTCTCTATGCCGTGATGAGGACATAAGGCTAGGAGGTCTTTGAAACGCTCAAAATATTTCCAGAAGGGTTCGTTTGATTCCTGCTTGAATTGCATGATGTTTTTTCGCATGAGGGCTGTCTTGTGAATGGGGTAAAATTTCTTAAGAAAGACCTTTACAAAATCATCCCATGAAGATATCGAACTGGCGGGAAGATTGTAAAGCCATTTCTTAGCTAAGTCCTTCAGCGCAAAAGGTATGAACCTTAACCTAACAGCATCCTCAGTCAATTGGGAAATTCTCATCATTACACATACTTCTTCGAACTCTCGAATTAAGAAGTACGCGTCCTCAGACTCTAAACAATGAAATCGTGGAAGTGTATTGATGAATTGTGGTTTCAGCTCAAAATGATTTCCATTTGTAACAGGGAGAAGAATGCATGATGGAAGGGAGGCGCGAATCGGATAGAATCTGTCTTGAAGCGAAACGTTGTTTTCCATTATGTGAAGTGGTGGTGTTGGTGCAAGTGTAGAAATTCTAACAAGTCTTGCAGAATCTGGATCCCGGTACCACTCTTACATATACAGTCACAAACAACGTTCACCGATCACACCAGCGAAAAGAAAAAATAACAAACAATAAAAGAAAAATCAATCCCAAGCTATCTAGGATTCCTGAACCTAGATGACTCCTAACTGTTCGATGAACCAAAGAAGGTTGTTGCTTGAATCAGACCACAGCTAATCAGCCAGGTAGGGGCAAAATACGGTGGGAGGTATCCGTGCGTAAACAACGGGCCTTAATTACGCCAAACCACGGTATCTTCGAGGCTTAACCTCTTAATCCCCAGCCTTAGACACTGATTTCACCGGAGTATGAATCAAAATCAACTTCCAACTTCAGTCGATCTCCTACTGAGTCCGGATGTCCCTAGGGCCAACGTCTATTAGATTTTATTAAAAGGCTTGGGATTGTGAGTGCTGGGATGGTGGTTTTTGGGCTAAGGAAAGGGTGATGAAATTTCACCTTATCTTATTTATTGGGTAATGCCCTTAAATTGATTCTGTGCAAGTGTACGATATAAGCAAACAAGGTTCACTCAAAGCGATATAAATCAACCAAGAAGTGAGTCCTAATCAAAATGCAATGCGCACGTACCTTGCTCCAGCACTCTTCAACAGTAAAGTAAATGAATTGAAAAGACACGTGCCTAGAAATGCAAACGTCTAATCAATTTTTAACTTTGCAACCAATATTTTACTGTTGATTATTAGCAGGAATATGGTGAAGCATACAAGAATTAAGTATTGCAGCAGCTGTTATTTTGCAGAGCAAGCAACCCTGCAGAAAACTGTTAGTAGTTCACTCCTCTTTGCCGCGGATCCGCGGCTTTGGCCGTGGAATCGCGGCAAATCAGAGGGCAACTGGTCTCTACTTTCTAGAGCAGAGGCCCAGGGCCACTTATATGTCACTGCAATGCTAGTTTTCCTGTTTCTTCACCTGTAACCTGCAACAGAGAAGAAAGTTCGTTTAGTTCTTCAATTGAATCAAAACCGTTGCTCTCCCCGGCAACGGCGCCAAAAATTTGATAAGGGAAAGAAATAGTAGAGTATAATTCGCACAGATATTCAACAAAAGAGAGAAGGTTTA
Source organism: Agave tequilana (assembly GCA_038442645.1). Lineage (NCBI taxonomy): Eukaryota > Viridiplantae > Streptophyta > Magnoliopsida > Asparagales > Asparagaceae > Agave > Agave tequilana. The sequence goes on along the minus strand of JAVJIF010028222.1, from coordinate 49,240 downwards.
GAGTCAACCTTAGGTGCTCAATCACTCGAAGTGTATTCACAATGTGTAATGTACTCCTTTCCAATCACCGTAGTAGCATAAGCTATACGGGTCGAATCCACAAGGAGAGCTCACGATGGAAGCTTTATGGTTTGATGTCGAAGAAAGACAAACGAAAGTTCTTCTTTGTTTCAAAAGAATGAAAAAGACATGGAAAAATAGGTGAAAGAATTGGTTATGGTTTTGTACATGAAAGTAAAAACGATGAAAAGAGAATGAAAAGAATTTGAAAACAAGAATTGCTTTTAGGAAGAAAACTAAAGTAGAGAAAACTTGCAAAAGACTTTTAGAATGGAAAAAGCCATGACTAGCTAACCTTACTAACTTGCTAACTTACTAATCTCCGTTAGGGTGAAGCATGCCTCATGTTGATTCATCGGCAAGTGTTTGTCTTGCTTGTTGGTCAAGTTACTTTTCCCTTTGATGGATGGGTGATCATCTTGGACTTGTCTTGTAGCCTCATTGATTTCATCGGCTCTCAAGATAGAATTTCATGGTGGAATCGGGGAGTGTCACTCAAGGGATGCTAAGGAAGAAGATACAAAATTCATTAGACATTCAAGGCCATACAACAAGTTAGCATTGAAGTAAGAAAGTTGTACAACAAATAGCATATGTTTGGTGTTCCATCTCCATGTTCCATCAAGGCACTTGTTCTAAGACAAGGCTCTAAATGAGGCACACATGAATCATATGGAGAATTACAACAAGAGATTGCCAAGAATGAAAGTAACCCATCGGGGATGAAAAGACTCAACATTTGCAAGATTAAGAATTAGCATTGACCCAAGAGTTAGAAGTTAGCAAGATTAGTTGTTAGCTAGTCATGTTAGAAGAAGTAAGCTATCCATTACAATAAAGAGAAAACAACAAGACATCATGCTATGAAAGTAAAGCTTGAATGAAATAAAGCAAGTAATGAAAAGCGCTAGAAATTGCAAAAGAAGAGAAAGTAAATTGGATTAATCCTTGCTTTGCTTCAAGTTGTCACCCCTTGATTACAAGCTTTCACTCTCTCACTATCTCTCTCTTGCAGAATTTCTAGGAGGAAGAAGAAGACTAAGAGCAATAAAACCTAGAGAAAAACTAAAAATTACAAGCTCTTTCCTCTATTCTCTCCTCTCTCTTTTTGCACTGGCCCTGATGGTCTATTTATAGGCCTCAGGAGAAGAAGGCTCCAGAATCAGACAGCTGGGGATCAATCGCTGGCTCAACGGCCAGATAACTGCCGCGGATCCGCGGCCAGAGCCGCGTTTCCGCGGCAGAATCTAAGCCGTTATGCCAGCGAATTCTGTTGCGAGTTTGTTGCAGGTTGTTGGCCACGTGGATCTTCTAGAATGCTGACTGGATGCGTGGGTGATTCCAGATCCTGGGCTCAACTCTTGGGCTTCTTTTTGGGCTTTGAATTAATCCCCTTTTATTCTTGATAATTGCATGGATTTGTGGGCCTCTCTCCATTAAAATATGGACCTGCAAAAATAGAGAGAAAAAGAGAAAAAAACAGATTTTTATTAATATTATGCATGGAATAGAGGTGGAAGATGATGCAAAAATGAACTACAATCAATGGTTAGAACTAATGAAGGACTATACTATCCAATACCACCCTGGAAAGGCCAATGTGGTGGCTGATGCCTTGAGCCGGAAATCAGGAGGAACCATGGCCACTTTGATAACTCGTCAAGCAAGAATATTAAGGGATCTAGAAGAAATGCAAATAGAAGTGCGAGTCATTGATCCTTCTAATTTTAAGTATCAACTGAATCAGGTAAGTATTCAATTTGACCTATACGACAAAATCAAAGAGGCCCAACAAGGAGATACTCAAATAAAGAAGATTATGAAGAAAGTACAAGAAGGAGAACTCAAGGAGTTTCAAATAGAAAATGATGTACTGCGATTCGGAAGCAGATTGTGTGTGCCAGATATAGCAGAGATCAAAGAAGAAATAATGAAGGAGGCTCATAGTACACCGTATACAGCTCATCCCGGGAGCACAAAAAGTATCAAGATCCGCGTCATAATTTCTGGTGGGATGGAATGAAAGTAGACATTTTGAACTTTGTCCATAAGTGTTTAGTCTGCCAGCAAGTGAAGGCTTGTTGACTGATTTTCCTGCACACAAAATATTATATGTTAGTTTTAAGAATAGATGTGCAAGTCTCAGTTCTAATCCGCGGTAGCAGGGCTATGCGGGTCGTGATCCTCAAGGAGGGACTGCGATGGAAGCGTTAAGCAAGTTATACTCTAAAGCTTTTATTTTTATTAGTTAATTGTCACGATGGTATTTACAAAGAAACGTGGTATTTACAATGAGTTGTGGGAAAGAATATTGGAGAGATGTGGATTTAATCTACGAAAAGAAATAAAATAAAAGAAAGGAAAACTTATCTCTTTATTTGCTTGCCGTTTGAACCGTTGCGATGTTTTCCCTTTTCTTGGAAGGCGTACAAGCACGGCTTATGGGATCGTCCGCCTTCTTAATCTACTCTACGAAATAAAACAACAAGCTATGAAGACTTGTTCATCGCCATGGGCCGTCAAGGTTCCTTCTTCGGCTAGGTAGTCTCAAAGCGTCAAGTTCTCACGGTTTGCAAGTCATCGGAGAAAGAAACAATCACATAAAATAAAAATAGAAGAACAGAGATTAAACAAAACTAGAGAAACAATAACACAAGAATAAAAATAAAAGAACAAAACGAACCTCGAGTTGATTTATTTAACAATGGTGGAAAAGCAAAACTTACACCGATTGTCACCCTCAGTACAAGTAGATCTCCTTCCTCCATGAGAACATCCTCTCCTCTCGGTTTACAAAAAGAAAATAAAAAATATACAAAGGTGGAAAGAAAACCTAAAAACCCTAACTTTGGCCCTTTGCTGGACGCTGGACGCTCTTTACGTTGCACTGCAGGAGATATTTATAGATGCAGAAGGCTATAGAGTCCCGGACGAATCTGCCCACGAAATTTAGGATCAGGATCTTATCAAAGTGCCGCGGATTTGCGGCGGTTCCGCGGCACTTTTGTGGCTTCTGGCCACGCGCTTTGGCGCGTGGCCTCTCCTGGTCCGTCCATATGGGCGCCTGCTTCTAGAATTGTAATCCTGGCCTTTTAAATCTGGATTTTCGAGGTAACTTGGTAATCAAGTTACCCTTAATCCAGATTTCTTCAAATCTTCCTCCCACGAATTTTCTTCTTATCTTGGCCTTTTATTCTCATCCTGCAGGTGTTTAGGGTTGGATAGAAGTCTATCCTTCCCTAATCTCTGATATTTGCAACTTTCAGCCCTTGTATTTGCATTTTGACTCTTTGTATTTGCGCTTTTTCACCTGGGCTTCAAACATGGGCTTGGATCTGGGCTTTGGGGCTCTTTAGGCTTTATTTATTGCTAAAATAACAATTCGAGGCCTGCACACAATAAATTACAAATTATTAATAAATGTGCAGAATTAAATGAATAAATATGAAAATGTGATGGTAAATATGATGATAAAAATGCACTTTTGACTACCAATCACACCCCCACACTTATCTTTTTGCTCGTCCTCGAGTAAAAACAAAGAAAAAGAAAAAGAAATGAAAAGTTAATCTAACCTAACTCACTTTCGTAGGAATCACGGTTGCACTTAGCATGTGCAACAAGCCGTTAAACCTCTAGGTTACCCTAGAGGACGAGTGTTGTCTCGTGAGGGTTTTCAGCGGATTGCACCCACAAAATCCATAAAAAGAAAAATATTTGAATTATCATTGAAGAGACTAAGTAGTCTATAAGTTTTAGGATCCTCATTTTATTCATTCTTCAAACCTAGTCTTTATAATTGTTATTCATTTTAGGTAAGGATTAAAATTGAATTTCTAATATAGTCTTTTTCGTTACCAAAAGTCATACGCACCCTTGTGAATCTAGGAATTCCTTAACTTGGACTCTCATGCCTCTTTATTATTTTTATAACATCATCTAATTTTCTTTCGTGTAAGTATCAAGGCTTCTTGAGGCCCTCATACCTAACTAATTGACTATTAGATGTGTTAATATATTTATATTTTTTTTTTATTTTTTTTTTTGGCATGTATAACTCATCTAATTTTCTTTCGTATAAGTATCAAGGCTTCTTGAGGCCCTCATACCTAACTAATTGATTATTAGATGTGTTAATACATATATTATTTTTCTTAGTCTTCTTAGGCTTTCTAATCCACCCATGTAACGAACTTAAAGTCGATGACTCCCAAACCGGTTGGCTTTAGGGCACCAAGTGAGAAAACACCCCGCGGACTCAAATTCGAGTGAACTAGGCCCCAAAACTAAGGACTTTATTTTATTTACTCACCTTTAGGCATGAATACTTATGCTTCTTAAGGCACATGTATCAGCTTAATTGGTGATTTTTTTTTCTTCTTTTTTTTTTTTATGAGGCACAAGGTCTTTGTCTTAGAATCCTAGATATGCATTTGGTATGCACATTTCATTAAGGTAAAAATCAAGACTAATTATTTATTCAATTTCTCTCCTATACCTAAAATTTAAACAATTTATTTATTTTGACCAAGTTTTTAGAAATCCTAATCGTGATTTTCCTAATCCTTAAAACTAACTTAGATTTCTTTCAAAAAAATAAGTCAAAATACTGTCCTTTTTATAAAATTTTTTTTTAATTTTTTTTTATTAGCAAATTTTGTTAGTGTCTACTTATGTCAGTATGTTAGTAAAGCCCACCCCCACACTTATCTCATGCATTGTCCTCAATGTATGAATGAATGCATATATGCATGAAACAGAACAAGGGAAGGCGGAAGTTACCTTAGGGTGGTGGTTCCGGAGGTGGTCTAATTGGTCCACGAAATGCGGCCCAATCAAGATAACAGATAATTTGGTGGAACCCACCAGAAACTTTCCTTACATAACCCACAAAATATATGTATAATTATTTTTAAAAATTTCCACCCCATCGAATTTCCAAATTTCATAATAAGTTTCAGAGTTAATTGTCTCAACCTCCTTGTCCCAAAATGGAGAATGAAAGGATGGAATTATTGACTTGGACATTATAGGTGCGGGAACGAATACCGACTCAGGGAAGATGCTCAAATCAAGTAAGGGCTCAGGAGTCGGGCTAGGTTCAAGAATTGGGTCCAAGTCAAGAAATTGAAACTCAAGTCCACAATCTTCTTCCCACAATGGAATGTGACCTAATATGGATGATATCTCTTTACTTCCAATATTAAGGAATTCTAGCTCATCGCCATACAATTCTTCAAAACTAAGGTCAACATCGTCCGTCAGAATTGTACAATCAATTTCAGAAGTAAAGAGATTGTGAGAATCTAGGTCAAGTTCAATATGATCATCTAAAATGGGTGATTCAATTTCATAATGAATTGGAATAGGATCCAATGTTGACTCGGGAAAAGTGAAATCAGGTGGAGACACTGGAGTCATTATTGGATCAGGAAATAAAATTGAATCATCAAGTGGAAGATCATGATCATATTCAAGCTCAAGTTCTAATTCAGGAAAGGAAAAACTTGCCAAGTTATCAAGAATTGGAGTTTCGGCAAGTTCACATGATGGTACTGAATTAGAATCTTGTTGTCCACAGCAACTTGGTTCGTCGGCTCTAAGTGAGTGGTCAATGAAAGCAGAAACGGCCGAACTGTGAGCATGTAAAGCTTGAACCATCAAATCTATGTCATGATCACGGGCTAATTGAGCCTCAGTCATGGCAGCTAGCACCTCTTTATAGTCGATAGGATCATCTTGTTCTGATTGGTCTTGAAAAGATGAAGTGTCATCATGATGAAATTGTGAGTCGGTGGACTCACGCATCATCCTATCTAAGATTGATGGTGATTGTTGCTTGGACTTATGCATACTTATCATTTCCCCAATAGATGGTAGTCTATTATGAATTGGTGGATCTAAGTATAAATCATTGAAAGAATGTGGACTAGATGGATATGGAGGACAATTTGGTTGAGAATTAGACTCGGGGGACTCGAAACCCCATGAACTCTGTGACGAGTTGAAATTATTATGGAAATTATAGTCATAAGATGGGGGGTGTGGGTTATATTCATTCGGATAAGACCATTCCGGCACACTAGATTGGTCAAAGTTAGGGTATGCCGGGTTGGTAATATCCGAATAATAGTTAGGGGTGTAATATGGATTAAAATTGGAATTATTCTTATATGCCATATCACACCAACACAAACAACACAAACAAATAAACAAAACAAAAAAAAAGAAAAATTCTAACCTAAGTTAGGGTAGACCTAGACCTAGACGACTCCTAACTGGTTAGACTGTCCACGGGAGGTAGGGTGTAGACTTTGACCACAAGTTAATCAGCCAAGTCGGGGCAAGAGTGGTGGGAGGTTTTCCGTCAAAGACGTTCCTTAATTAAATAACCACCACACTTCGGGCTTTCGGCCCTCATCCCCTTCCTAGACACTGATTTGGCAGGAGTCAACTTCCAACACCGTTCCCCCTTAGGATAATCTCCTATTGAGTCCGAGATGTCCCTAGGGCCAACGTCTACTCTTTTTTAGTTAGGCTTGGGTTAGTGAGTGCTTGGGATATGATTTTTGGGCTAAGGAAGGGTGATGAAATCCCCACCTTATCTTGTTAATGGGTTATGCCCTTAAGATGAATTAGTGTACGTGTAAAGCTGTAGAAAAGTAATCACTCAAGAAAGCAGTAAACAACCAAGAGTGTTTCCTAATCTATATGCTATGCAAACGTACCTTGTCGCCAGCACTCTTCAACAGTAAATTAAAGTAATTAAAAAGACACGTGCCTAATATGCAAACGTCTAATCAATTTTTATCTTTAACAACAATCTTTTTACTGTTGAATTAATTAGCAGTTTACAGGTGTGTCACAGAACAAGATAAACAGAGAATTAAACAGTATTTAAACTTTGCAGCATCCTGAAGAAATTGCAGTTAGTAGTCCTTTACTGTTGCCGCGTTTCCGCGGCTTTGGCCGCGGATCCGCGGCAAAACAGTGGGCTCCTGTACTCTGCCTTCGAGGGCAGAGGCACAGGGCAGCTATATGTCCACTGCAGCTGCTGTTTTCTGTTTCCTGTTCTCCAAACCTGCAAACAGAAAAAGAATAAAGAATTAGTTAAAAATTAAATTTTTTTGTTTTAGAGATAACTTACCGTCCCTCCCCGCAACGGCGCCAATTTTGGCACTGATTTTCCTGCACACAAAATATTATATGTTAGTTTTAAGAATAGATGTGCAAGTCTCAGTTCTAATCCGCGGTAGCAGGGCTATGCGGGTCGTGATCCTCAAGGAGGGACTGCGATGGAAGCGTTAAGCAAGTTATACTCTAAAGCTTTTATTTTTATTAGTTAATTGTCACGATGGTATTTACAAAGAAACGTGGTATTTACAATGAGTTGTGGGAAAGAATATTGGAGAGATGTGGATTTAATCTACGAAAAGAAAATAAAATAAAAGAAAGGAAAACTTATCTCTTTATTTGCTTGCCGTTTGAACCGTTGCGATGTTTTCCCTTTTCTTGGAAGGCGTACAAGCACGGCTTATGGGATCGTCCGCCTTCTTAATCTACTCTACGAAATAAAACAACAAGCTATGAAGACTTGTTCATCGCCATGGGCCGTCAAGGTTCCTTCTTCGGCTAGGTAGTCTCAAAGCGTCAAGTTCTCACGGTTTGCAAGTCATCGGAGAAAGAAACAATCACATAAAATAAAAATAGAAGAACAGAGATTAAACAAAACTAGAGAAACAATAACACAAGAATAAAAATAAAAAGAACAAAACGAACCTCGAGTTGATTTATTTAACAATGGTGGAAAAGCAAAACTTACACCGATTGTCACCCTCAGTACAAGTAGATCTCCTTCCTCCATGAGAACATCCTCTCCTCTCGGTTTACAAAAAGAAAATAAAAAATATACAAAGGTGGAAAGAAAACCTAAAAACCCTAACTTTGGCCCTTTGCTGGACGCTGGACGCTCTTTACGTTGCACTGCAGGAGATATTTATAGATGCAGAAGGCTACAGAGTCCCGGACGAATCTGCCCACGAAATTTGGGATCAGGATCTTATCAAAGTGTCGCGGATTTGCGGCGGTTCCGCGGCACTTTTGTGGCTTCTGGCCACGCGCTTTGGCGCGTGGCCTCTCCTGGTCCGTCCATATGGGCGCCTGCTTCTAGAATTGTAATCCTGGCCTTTTAAATCTGGATTTTCGAGGTAACTTGGTAATCAAGTTACCCTTAATCCAGATTTCTTCAAATCTTCCTCCCACGAATTTTCTTCTTATCTTGGCCTTTTATTCTCATCCTGCAGGTGTTTAGGGTTGGATAGAAGTCTATCCTTCCCTAATCTCTGATATTTGCAACTTTCAGCCCTTGTATTTGCATTTTGACTCTTTGTATTTGCGCTTTTTCACCTGGGCTTCAAACATGGGCTTGGATCTGGGCTTTGGGGCTCTTTAGGCTTTATTTATTGCTAAAATAACAATTCGAGGCCTGCACACAATAAATTACAAATTATTAATAAATGTGCAGAATTAAATGAATAAATATGAAAATGTGATGGTAAATATGATGATAAAAATGCACTTTTGACTACCAATCAAGGCTGAACATAAGAAGCCCCCAGGTTTGTTGGTGCCTTTATCTATTCCTGAATGGAAGTGGTGTCAAATTGCTATGGACTTTGTCACTGGACTTCCTCGGACGTCCCAAGGGCTAGATACAGTCTGGGTAGTGGTAGACAGACTTACTAAATCTGCCCACTTTCTACCTATCCGGATCAATTATTCAATGGAAAGACTGGCTCAAGTATATATCCGAGAAAGAGTTAAATTGCATGGAGTACCTGAGTCCATTGTGTCAGATCGGGATCCTAGATTTCAATCTAGATTTTGAAAAAGTTTGTCCAAGGCTATGGGCACTAAATTGCAACTTAGTACAGCAACCCACCCCCAAACAGATGGCCAGTCAGAAAGGACCATTCAAATATTGGAAGATATGCTGAGAACTTGCGTACTAGATTTTGGGGGAAGTTGGGACAACTATTTACCCTTAGTGGAGTTTGCTTATAATAATAGTTATCAGTCCACTATTGGTATGCCTCCATTTGAAGCATTGTATGGGAGAAAATGTAGATCACTAATCTGTTGGGAGGATGTTGGGGATAGAAGACTGTTCGGCCCCGATGTGATTCAAGAAGCTACTGAGAAGATCAAGTTGATCAAGGAAAGGATGAAAGCAGCACAGAGCAGGCAGAAAGCTTATGCAGACAATCGCCGTAGACTACTGGAGTTTGAGGTGGGGGATAGTATTTTTCTGAAGGTATCTCCAATGAAGGGAGTAAGACGCACCGGCGGTAAAAACAAATTAGCTCCTAGATATGTGGGTCCATTCGAAATACTGGATAGGATTGGACCGGTTGCTAATCGTTTGGCCTTACCTCCAGCCTTGGAGAGGATGCACAATGTATTTCATGTTTCTCAGCTGAGGAAGTATGTGCCTAATACTGATCATGTAATCTCCTATGAACCTCTACAAATACTAGAAGACATGTCTTACACGGAAGAACCAGTACAAATTCTTGATCGCAAGGAGAAGCAATTGAGAAGCAAAAATATTTCCTTGGTCCAGATCTTATGGAGAAATCAAAACATAGAAGAAGCTACTTGGGAACTAGAAGAGGAGATACGGAAGGCCTATCCACATTTGTTCTAAGGTACGTTAAGTTTCGAGGACGAAACTTCCATAAGGAGGGTAGAATGTAACACTTGTCTTAATTAAGCATCCTTTTTCCTAAAAGATTGATACTTTAAGGGGTGATGGGAAATAGTATTCATGCTAGCTACCTTACTTATTACATGTTTATTAGTGTGAAGGTACATAAGTAGTATGTATGAGAATGAATATATAAGTATGTATATACCCATGTATGTAGGTATAGGAATGTATACACCATATGTTGTTGACTTTGCCACCATCTCTCTCACCATACTTGGGGTACATGTACCTCATGGAGAGGGGGGGAGGCATGGAGCTTTGTTATAGGGCATGGTATAGGGTAGAGTGATGGGTTAGAGAGGGACACTTGTCACATTTGTGTGGTAGGAAAGGGGCTATAAATAGGGGGATGAAGAGAGTTATCTCATTTGATAAAAACCTCTCTCTCTCTTCATCCAATCCCCAAAACTCTCTCCCTCTCTTCTTTTTTTCTGCAGCCCAAAAATAGCAACAAAAACAGCCCAAAAACCAGCAGCAACAGCAGCATTCTCTTCACAAAAAACCCTATTTTTCCCTCTCAATTCCCCGCAAACTTTCCTTCAGTCCGTATACAAGAAAAAGGTTCCGTTTCCCTGTCTTAATTCCTCCAAGAAACCAATAGAACGAGTCAAAGGGTGATCTAGAACTAGAAGTTGGGGGGGAAGTGTCGTTGGTTGAACGGTAAGAAAAACACTTCTAGAACTCTACCCTCTTGTATTATTTTCGTTAACTATGAACTAAAATTGGTGTTGTTATGACTTGTAGACTCCGTTGTAGCGGGATATCAAGCTTGAGAAAGAACTTACCACTTCAAAGGGTGAGTAGAACATATGGATCCTATTGACATGATAAGTAAAATAAAGTTTGGAAAATGGAAGAAATCGTAAGGGATAAATAGACATAAAAGTGAAGGATAACTTCATGAGTATAAATTATAGATGTCTTTGTGTATTCATGGTCTTATGGCAATCTCGTAAGAGTTAAGCTCATGGGTGTTTAATACGGTAGTCTACTACATGTTTCTAGAAAAAGAGTTCTATAGATAAATATGACACTTGATACCATGCATATACTTTTGGTCATGCATATTTTATGATGATGAGATGTTGGCTACCTCTTAAAGACTCGCATATTTATGATTCCACTAGTAGCTACTCATTCATGTTAATGAATCCCATGATATTGTCATGTGTTAAAGTAAAGACTATGAAGCTTGCATGTTATCGTTATTTTATGTATCTTTGCATATTGATAGTATATGATGACTGTGATTGTTGTATTTTGGAGGAAGGAACCGGGTTGAACCGGAGGCGTAAGTAGGGGGATTATACGGTAATGTATAGGAGGAAGGGACCGGGTTGAACCGGTGGCGGTGGAAGGAGGGAATTATTGCGTTGAATGACGTATAGGAGGAAGGGACCGGGTTGAACCGGAGGAGACCGAAGGGGGAGCCCAATGTTAGGGTTAATAAGTATGTTGATGTGGCTAAGATAGAAATTCTATGTTAAAATCATATATAAATCCTTAAATATTGAATCTGGAATAATTCCTTACTAGGCAAATTTCAGTAATATTAGTCGACTAAGTCCTTGGGATAAGTCGACTATAGATGTGATATATGGGCAGACAAGCTGCTGGAAAACATTGTTAGTCGACTACAGACAGACTGTAGTCGACTATCCCCATTTACAAAGAACAAACAGAGAGTTAACAACTTGTTTCAGACATAGATTAGTCGACTACAGTTGGCTTATAAGTCAACTAATACCTAGTGTAGTCACTACACCAGAAAGGGTAGTCGACTATAATTGATTATAGGTGACAAACAGAGAGCAACATACCCTTTTGACCTACACCTAGTCGACTATAGGGGACCTGCAAGTCGACTAGTATATAGAGTAGTCGACTACACCAGAAAGGGTAGTCGACTACATAAGTCCCTGGCAGCCAATAGAGAAGCAGATACTTTTGGATTGAATTCAATCGACTATAGCTATAATATTAGTCGACTTATAAGTAGTATTAGTCGACTATAGGATGACCTAGTCGACTAATAAGCCTTGTTACTGTGTTCTGGTTAGGTTCTCGGCAAATAAAAAATTTTATAAAAAATGGTATAAAGACACACTTGTCAACCTGATAATTTAGCCATGTAGACCTACTTAATAGGCATGCTTGAATATTATTTTACTCACTGAGCTGTCAAGCTCACTCTATTTCTAATTCCACCTCCAGGTTTGGACAAGGGCAAAGGACCCGCTTAAAGGCAATATGCGGGACAAGCGCCATCGGAGTCATTGCATTAAAGTTTGCTTTTGATATGTATATCGCTGTATATAACCATGCGTACTCATAGTTGGATGTTGTCATTAACTTGTAAACTTTAAAGTGCCTAGTGTTAGACTCTAACTTTGTTATATATACTTTGGTACAGTAATATAATTAGATTGCGTTTTCTGATGGGTTATCGGACCATATGTGTTGGCATGGTAAGTCATGTTTAGACCATACATGTTATCCTAGTGGAGCTTGATGTATAGTATAGAACATTCTGATATTGGTAATGGAAGTATTATATCTTGATGGGTCCCACGCTTGGATTATATGAGATAATTGTGATCAAACGGAAAAATTTTAACTGGGACCGTTACAAATCTGGCATACTAGGTTGGTTAAAGTTATGATATATCGGGTTGGTAATATCTGAAAAAGAGGTCAGGGTGTAACATGGATACCATTAAAATTGAAAAAATTGTTGTTATAAGCCATATCACACAAGAAGTGGAAAAATCAAACAAAAAACAAACAAATAAACAAACAAAAAGATAAAAAAATCTAACCTAAGTTAGGGTAAATCTTAGACCTAGACGACTCCTAACTGGTTAGACTGTCCAGGGGGGTATACTGCCGAATCTGACCACTAGTTAATCGGCCAGGTAGGGGCAAAATCGGTGGGAGGTGCCTACGCAACTGGCCTAATTATACCAAACCACTAACCTTCAGGGTTTCGCTCCTCAATCCCCAACCTTAGACTGTTGGCCGAGAGGCCTTCCACTCTAGTTTTGATGATGATTAACTCATATAGTTATAGTTACTAATAATCTTGTGATATTTAGCTTCAGATATTTAATCAAGATATTAGTAGGTGATTAGCTTCAACAAAGGTGTTTTGGAGCTTTCACATGGTGATTCAAGAGCTCGAGCGTCAAGTTCATATCTAGCACTCGGTTGGAGTCAAGCTCGAGGAATCGCGTTTGGATCGAGTCAACTAGGAGATGGCGTTCTACAAGAAGACCTCAGTTTATTTTAGAATAGTTAGTTTAGATTCATTGTTAAAGATTAGATAGTGTGATATGCTCAAGTTCACAACACACACACGTTTCATGTTTTGGTTTTCGATTTTTGCTTTAACCGATCTTGGTTTTCATGAATAGATATTATATCAAAACAAGTTTACATGGTTTAATGTATATTAGATTTGATCTATATACATGTATGCTTCATATTCTTAGAAAAACTTACTTTGATAACCTATTCATATATTTGGGTTTTGTATTTAAACAAAACTTATTTTCGGATTTAATGTCAAAAATATTGATATATATCTTTATATATATATTGGATTCTATCCATATACAATATGCTTCAAAGTTGTTTAAATATCATGTTTTGTATTTGCAAGTGTTTTGGAGAAAACGGTTTTCCCTTTCAAAAGTCCAAGTTTTAGAAAATACGGTTTTTGGTTTTCGGCAAAATTTGTAAGACACAAAAATAGTTCAAAATGTTTGTAACTTGGTTTGGTTTTTACTTAAACAAGTTTGTATTTCAAAGATCATACAAGAACTTGTTTTTGTGGAATTTATGAGATTTTATAAAAGATAAAAACCCTAGTTTTTAAGTCCCACAATTGGCTGGCTGGCTGGCTGCCGGTCGACCGGGCCGGTCGACCGTAGCAGTGAGCGGTCGACCGGGCCGGTTGACCGACGTGCACATAATGTGCACACAGCCTTGCTGGGGAGGCCGGTCGACCGCCAGAGAGCTCTGCTCTCTGGAAATGCCTCCGGTCGACCGGGTGGTCGACCCGACAGAGAGCCTGCTCTCTGTTTCCAGATTTGGTCGACCGGGAGGTCGACCGGCCAGAGAGCCGTTGCTCTCTGGTTCTGAGCTCGGTCGACCGGGCGGTTGACTGCTGGGCTCAACGGTAAAAAATTTGACCGTTGGCCGGTCGACCGGCCGGTCGACTGGAAGGCCAATCTGGCCTTTTTCAGCTGCCAACGAGCAGATTTTCAAATGGGCTATATAAACCCCATTTGAGTTGGTTTTTGAATAAGAATTTTTAGAGTAAAAATTTTCTACTTCTCTAGTGTTTAGACAGCAAGTTTTCAAAAGAGTTTGGGTTCAAAGATCTATCTTCTTTTGTTTTAAAGTGTTGGAAAATTCAAAGAAAAAGGAATTAGTATTTGATCTTTATTTCAATATCTATCTTGTGATTTTCCCAAGTGTTTTTCTTTGTTGTTTTCATTTCCAAACACTTTATTTTCTCACTTGATCTTATCATATCTATCTATCTATTAGGATCTTGATTTGTGAGAAAATTAGTTTGTGGTTGTGGAAACCACCAAGTTGTAAACCCTTCTTGATTTGTGATATCCCTCTAGTGAGAGGTGCTTGTGGGTATCCCTCTAGTGAGAGGTTGATAGTGGAGGTTGTGTTGGTATCCCTCTTAGTGGGCTTTGTGCCTATCCCACATTTGTGAGTTTGATATTGTGTAGGCTTAGTGCCTTGCCTCTAAGTGTAGAGGTTGGATTGGTTGAGAGAGGAGTTGTGTACTCCCAATTGTATTTACCCCAAATCCTTAGTGGAGGTTCCCTGTGTGGAAAGTCCTGTGTGGACGAGTTAGTGAAACTTCTTCTGTGTGAAGGCGGGGACGTAGAGCTGTGTGCTCGAACCTCAAAACATATCTCGGTGTTTGCGTTTGATCCACTTTCCCTAACTCTCTCTCTCTGATATATTGTGTCTTCATTGATTCATATTGTCATATCACTTATATGCTTGGTTGTGTTTGTTTGTGTGCCTCACTGTGTTTAACCACGAGAGCTTCATATAGCACCTCAACTCTTATTCAGTGGAATCAAGAGGAGTAAGTCCAGAGCCCTTCACCGGGAATTCGGCTACACTCGTTGGTTACACAAAGTGTGTTGCAATTAAGTTTTCATTTCTGCATTATTGTTCATAGATTAGCCGTACACCTATTCACCCCCCTCTAGGTGTACTTTCAATTGGTATCAGAGCCTACGCTCCTGATATTAGGTTTAACCACCTAGGAGTGTGATCTTGGTTTTGCTAATCTAGCATTTGCATTTGCACATATATTGTTTACACACACTTATGGACTTCATGACCCCACCTATATTTGATGCTTCCAACATTGTTGTTGATGTCCATGTACCTAAAAACCCTAGGCTTGCATGTTTTCCTTGCCGCTACCATGAAATTCTATCTTGGTATAAGCATATAGAGGCCAATGCACAAGCCCTTGAGGCACTTAGAAGCACGCTCAATAAAGAATATCTTATGTTGGTTTCTAACTGTGATTCCGCCTTTGCAGTGTGGAACACGTTGACCTCCTCCGAGCTTCAAACGCCCAACATTATGGAGAAGGAATCTAGTGAGGATGAATCCGAACAACGTTGCTACATGGTCTAAGGGAATGACTCCCTTGAGGTGCTAGCTCTTCTTTTGATGATCTTGATAGTATGGATGCCGATGCATTAAATGAAGAGCTATCTATTGTTTGTGAGAACCTCCTTGAAAAATATAAAGTTTTGAAAAAGAAAACTTGTAAGTTAACAAAAGAAAATAAGGATTTGTTTTCAAAACTTAAGTTAGCTTTACAAGAGAAGGTTGAGATTTCAAATGAGTGTGACTCTTTGAAAACCCAACTTTAACTTGTTTTTAAATGAAAACAAGATTTTGAAAAATAAAAATGATTGTGAAAATGTTTTGAAGAAAAATGAAACTTTAACTTCAAAACTTTGATTTTGTTGTAAAAGAAAATGAATCTTTAAAAATGAAAATTATTTCTATTTCAAAGGATTTAGATTTGGTTTCTAAGAAAAATATTTCTTTGCAAAATGATATAGATTCACATGTTTGCCATGCTAGTGTAGCTTCACCATCTAGCTTACCTATTGCATGCACCTCTTCTATAATTGAAAATGATATATCTATGCTTAAGAAGAGTGTTGATTGTTTGGGCTCCACTTTGAGCCATTGTGCCAAGAACCATACACGTTTGGAATCTATGTTTTAAAAGAAACAAGTTCCTTCTATGCATGCACACAAACCACGGCATACACATGCTCCTCACATTCACACTCATCACACAATGTATGCTCATGTGTACACATGTACACATTGTGGACTAAGGGCCACCTTGCTAAATTTTGTTATGATAGGATACATGATTCTAATTTAGCAAATAAGTTTGTTTGGGTTAGAAAAAGAGATAACCCCCATGGACCCAAAGAGTATGGGTACCAAAGACCACTCCTATTTTATTTGATGTAGGTGTGGGCTCTCACATGACGTGAGAGCGATGGTGCCTTGAGGTGGATGCGTTCCGAGCTTAAAGAGGACTATTTGGAGGCATCACTTTCAAGGGGAGTTTAGTGGGAGGACCACCTTGGTTTGGAGATATAGAGATGTGCCCTATCGGTTTTGGTAACGATCTCTAACTCCTCATTTATGTTTGCATGCTTTCATACTATTCATTTTTAGCATGTTTTGATTAGTATGTTAAATGTCATGATTATTAGACTTGTGATATGCATGATTAGTATTTGAGACACCCATGTTTATATGGATTTATATTTAAGTGTTCTCACTTTAGTTTAGCTATTGTGTATATCATAGATCTAATGCATGTGCATTTACATAATGATCATATGAGTTTCGTTTTGATTGCTATGCTTCATGTTTTGATTACATGTTTAGATGTTAGTTTTCATTAAAACTTGGATATATACTTGTACAACTAGTGAGCCACAAATAGATTATATATGTTTGTGCTTGAATGCTCATTTGTACCCATTAGATGTACTAGTATAGCTTAGTTTTGATGATTCATACATTTTGACTTGTATTCTCTATTTTTGACATGTTTTCATGTTTATGTTTTAACTTCATGTATATATCTATTTAGTCTAAACTATTAGTTATACATATACATCCATGAGCCACTTGCCTTCATGCATATACTTTTGTGGACTCGTTTATGTTTGGATATGTATGTATATTTTAGTTTGTACAAGACATACATATATCTTGAAGGATTCTAGTTTTGATGATTTTCATGTTTTAAGGAATTTCATATTGAGCCAAATTGCCTATTTCCATGACTATGTCTTTCACAAAACTTGTACACTCATATTACTTGATGTTTTCTCATGATTTTGTTTTCATGAGTATTAGATGTGCTATATAGATTTTGAGTGACAATGGTTTAGTGATTTTCATATTTTATGGGATATATTTTTGTTTTATTCCTTACTTGAAGGATTTCGTACTAGTTTTCAAAATTTTCATATAACTAGTTCGTATTCTTCATATGGTAGAGTTTTCAAATATGTTATAATATTTTCAAACTTATTTTTGAAAACCCCACCCATCTAAGGGCGGTTGGTTGGGCGTCATGCCTTGTATGCTTTTAATTGAAAATCTATTTAAAACATGTGCATGAAATAGGTGGTAGGAAGTATGAGTTATACACTTGATTCTCATTATAGTTTCAATTGATATTATTGTATCTTTTCAATTGGTATCACTATTGACATTCTTTTTGTATACTCATATATGATTTTATATATGTATGATTAAACTTCAAATAGTATCAATTTCGATTGATATTCAATTTCCCATACATATATATGTATTTATGTTTTGATTGTGCTTACTATATCTTTATATTTTTTAGCACAAATTTTACCATACTAAGATTGATTTAGTCTTTAATGACAATTATTTAAATTGGTATCTTATACAAGCTTATGCATCATTTTATTTGGTATTTCATAAAGGGGAGAAAATTCATATTTAACCTTTCAATTGGTTTTGTTTACATTTGGTATCTTACTCCCACACTTTATGTTGAAAAATGATATTGATTTTTTTTGGTATCATAAGCTCTTAATGAAAAATACTTTCAATTGGTATTTTCAATTGGCATTTGTTTCATTTTCAATATTTGTATCAAAAATATTAAATTGATATTATTCTTTATTTGGTATCAAGATTACCTACATGTTTTATTTATTTTCTATTGGTATCTTAAATTGATATCATGATGTTTCTTTGTATACCTTCATACTAAATTGATATATCTTTCAATTGGTATATTTTATTAGTACCCCTTTGTTGATTTTTTTTTGTATCTGACAAAAAGGGGGAGAACATGTTTTTCTTTAACCCCTTTGTTGATGATTGACAAAAGGGGAGAAGTATTTTAGTATATATGCATGTTTAAAGTTTTTATTAAAAACATTTGTTTTATGTTTTGATGATATTAGTTTGTTATTGGTATCAAAAGATATTGGTATCAAGAGCATATATATTATTGGTAAATATTATTGATATCAAGAACATATTTTGTTGTTTTGTTTTGTTGGTATCAAGAGCTTTTGTTTTGTTGGTATCAAGAGTTTTTTATTTGATTGGTATCAAGAGCTTTTATTGAAATTTTTATTGGTATCAAGAGCAATTCTTTTAGAACATGTTTATTTTAAAATTTGGTATCAAGAGCATGTTTATTTCTTTGTTTTATGCATGTTTATGAATATTCATGTTTAACACTTATTGCATATCTTTATAGTTTATTGCTATGCATGAGTTAAGGGGGAGCTTCTTTGAAGCTTAACTTTAATCCATGCATATATAACTCCATGAGTTTTGTCATCATCAAAAAGGGGGAGATTGTTGGCCTAGAGGCCTTCCACTCTAGTTTTGATGATGATTAACTCATGTAGTTATAGTTACTATTAATCTTGTGATATTTAGTTTCAGATATTTAATCAAGATATTAGTAGGTGATTAGCTTCAACAAAAGTGTTTTGAAGCTTTCACATGGTGATTCAAAAGCTTGAGCGTCAAGTTCATATCTAGCACTCGGTTGGAGTCAAGCTCGAGAAATCGCGTTTGGATCGAGTCAACTTGGAGACGGCGTTCTACAAGAAGACCTCGGTTTGTTTTAGAATAGTTAGTTTAGATCCATTATTAAAGATTAGATAGTGTGATATGCTCAAGTTCATAACACACACACATTTCATGTTTTGGTTTTCGGTTTTTCGTTTAACCGATCATGGTTTTCATGAATAGATATTATATCAAAACAAGTTTACATGGTTTAATGTATATTAGATTTGATCTATATACATGTAAACTTCATATTCTTAGAAAAACTTACTTTGATAACCTATTCATGTATTTGGGTTTTGTATTTAAACAAAACTTATTTTCGGACTTAATGTCAAAAACATTGATATATATCTTTATATGTATATTGGATTCTATCCATATACAATATGCTTCAAATTATTTAAATATCATTTTTTGTATTTGCAAGTGTTTTGGAGAAAACGGTTTCCATTTCAAAAGTCCAAGTTTTGGAAAATACGGTTTTTGGTTTTCGGCAAAATTTGTAAGACACAAAAATAGTTCAAAATGTTTATAACTTGGTTTGATTTTTACTCAAACAAGTTTGTATTTCAAAGATCATACAAGAACTAATTTTTTTCAAATTTATGTGATTTTATGGGATTTTATAAAGGATAAAACCCTAGTTTTTAAGTCCCATAATTGGCTGGCTGGCAGGCTGCCGGTCGACCGGGCCGGTCGACCGACGTGCACAGAATGTGCACACAGACTTGCTGGTGAGGTCGTCGACTGGGTCGGTCGACCACCAGAGAGCTCTGCTCTATGGAAATGCCTCCAGTCGACCGGGCGGTCGACCGGATAGAGAGCCTGTTCTTTGTTTCCAGACTCGTTCGACCGGGCGGTCGATCGGCCAGAGAGTCGTTGCTATCTGGTTCTGAGCTCGGTCGACCGAGCGATCGCCCGCTGGGCTCAACGGTCAAAAATTTGACCATTGGCCGGTCGACCGGAAGGCCAATCTGGCCTTTTTCAGCTGCCAACGGGTAGATTTTCAAATGGGCTATATATACCCCATTTGAGTTGGTTTTTGAATAAGAATTTTTAGAGCAAAAATTTTCTACTTTTCTAGTGTTTAAACAGCAAGTTTTCAAAAGAGTTTTGGGTTCAAAAGATCTATCTTCTTTTGTTTTAAAGTGTTGGAAAATTCAAAGAAAAAAAAAGTATTTTGGAATTGGTTTTTGATCTTTATTTCAATATCTATCTTGTGATTTTCCCAAGTGTTTTTCTTTGTTGTTTCATTTCCAAACACTTTATTTCTCACTTGAGTTTATCATATTTATCGATCTATTAGGATCATGATTTGTGAGAAAATTAGTTTGTGGTTGTGGAAACCACCAAGTTGTAAACCCTCCTTGATTTGTGATATCCCTCTAGTGAGAGGTGATTGTGGGTATCCCTCTAGTGAGAGGTTAATAGTGGAGGTTTGTGTTGGTATCCCTTTTAGTGAAGAGGTGGATTGTGTTTTTTAGCTTTGTGCCTATCCCTCATTTGTGAGGTTGATATTGTGTAGGCTTAGTGCCTTGCCTCTAAGTGTAGAGGTTGTATTGGTTGAGAGAGGAGTTGTGTACTCCCAATTGTATTTGCCCCAAATCCTCAGTGAAGGTTCCCTGTGTTGGAAGTCCTGTGTGGACGAGTTAGTGAAAATCCTTCGCGTGAAGGCGGGGACGTAGAGCTGTGTGCTCGAACCTCGAAACATATTTCGGTGTTTGCGTTTGATCCACTTTCTCTAACTCTCTCTCCGATATATTGTGCCTTGCATTGATTCATATTGTCATATCACTTATATGCTTGGTTGTGTTTGTTTGTGTGCCTCACTTGTGTTTAACCATGAGAGCTTCATATAGCACCTCAACTCTTATTCAGAGGAATCAAGAGGAGTTAGTCCAGAGCCCTTAACCGGGAATTCGGCTACACTCGTTGGTTACACAAAGTGTGTTGCAATTAATTTTAATTTCCGCATTATTGTTCATAGATTAGCCGTACACCTATTCACCCCCTCTAGGTGTACTTTCATCGACACCGATTTGGATAGAGTCAAATTCTAATCAACTTCCCCCTTAGGTCAATCTCCTATATGAGTCCGAGATGTCCCTAGGGCCAACGTCTACTCAGTTTTAATTAGGCTTGGGTTAGTGAGTGAGGAGATTGTTTGTGGGTCTAAGGGAGGGTAATGACTTCCCACCTTATTTTGTTTATAGGACAAGCCCTTAAATCAATTTAATGCAATGTGTACATGAAAAGCAACACTTAAGCAATGTAAACAATTCAAAAGTGTTCCTATACTATATGCTATACACACGTACCTTTTCTCCAGCACTCTTTAACAGTAATGTAAAATGTAAACGAATTAGATGCGTGCCTAAATACAAGTCTAAACCGTTTTTAGCATTTAATAAATATCATTTTACTGTTGAGATTAGAAAGTATGTACAGTAAGACAAATATGGAAATAAATAGCTACAGAAATTAGCTTTTCAATTCAGCCAACCTCCAAAAATACAGGTTAGTAGTTAACTCAGATTGCCTCTGGAATGTAGCAAGTCTGAGGGCTTCTGGGCTCTGCTTTCTTGAGTAGAGTCCAGGGCCACTTATATGTCCACTGCAGCAAAAATTTCCTTGATATTTATCACTACACACCAAGAACAAAGAAGAAAGTTAACCAAAAATGTAAACTTAAAAAGAGAATTACTTACCATCCCTTCCCGGCAACAGCGCCAAAATTTGATTGAGTTAAAACCTGCACACAAAAAATACAGAATTTTAGAACTTAAGAATAGAATGTGCAAGTACTCAACACTACCGCGATAGCAAGTGGCTATGCGGGTCATGATCCACAAGGAAGGACTAGCGATGGAAACTTTTTAGTAAGTTCTCTTTTAGGTCACAAAATGGTTAAAAATTCTTCTTTTAGTTCTTAAAAAGAAAAAGAAAAATAATTAATAATCAAGTTAAGAAGAAAGTGGTAGATTGAGAAGGTGGAGAAAATGGAAAATAGATTTATACAAAGAAATTAAAAAGAGTGATAAAAAGTTGAGAGATTGTGGTGTTGGTGATCTAAACTAAAAGTTAAAGAAAAGAAAGAAAACCTAAAAGAAATACTTACCTCCGCTAACCAAATACTTATCTTGAATCTTTTGCGACGATGTTACCTTGAAGTGGAGGCAATCAGCGCATAGCCCATAAGAGTTGATTCCCGTCTCTTCCACATTACATCATCAAGACAATACAAGTATGAAATGATACAAACCGAGACTAAAATCCATCGTCATGAGCTATCAGTGGCACTCACAAAAGCAAGGCACTTTCGATGCTATAAGACTTATGTGGATTGCACTTGGAACCAAAAGGAGAGAAGTAGAAAGAAGAAGAAGAATACAAAAAACAAAGAAAAGCATAAAGATGTTACCTTTGATTGCTTGTAGAACTATGAAAGAAAGGAGGAGGTTATATTAGTGTCACTCTCAACATAAGTCTCTCTCTCTCTTACTTACATGAATCTCAGTCTAACCTATGCTTACAAAGAAATAAAAATTACATAAAATGAAAATAAAAACCTACACTAAAAAGAATTAAAAACTGACCTAAGAACCTATCTCTGCTTACGTCCCTCTGCCTCTGATGTGTGGGGTATTTATAGCATAGAAATGGATAAGAAAACGAATCAAAAGATAGGGGGAACTGGATATTTCTGAATTTGAATCCTCTCCTTATCTCCAAACTTGATTTTATGTAGATATTCAATTCTGATCTCCAGTTTGTAGGCGTGTTGATTACTGAATATAACTTATCAAATGATAGAATTAGAAACAGTGATCAACATAAGAATTGTAGCCCATTAAGTTTTCTTTCTGGATCATCTTGAATCATCAGATGTGCGTTTCAGTAGCGAAAATTATGATTTAAATATTAAAATATATCCAGTCTGAATCTGAGTCAAAATTGCTCCATCTCATCCATTGATCTTCTCCCTATCCATTTATCCCTTTGGATTTTGAATTGGACTCTGTATTTGATGTTATACTTGGTTGATCTTTAGCTAACCAAAATAGATTTATAAAAATTCAAATTTTACCAAATTCTATTTGGTGTTATCTTTCTGATTTGCTCTGATCTTCAGCTAAAATGTGTCACAATCCTTGATTTGTTCTGGATGTAGTGATATCCTCAGCTACTCAAATAAATCCAGTTAAATCTGATTTTAACTGGTATTTGTTTGGTTTAATCCTTTTTCTCTCCGTGATTACCTTCTGCAAAATAAACATTTAAGATAAGAAAATTAGCAGATTTATTACACGATAAATGTAGGAGTGCAATGAAAAGAATGCAAAATATGTGTATGATCAGGTGGCGTCGTTGCCGAAGACGGGAATGGTTTTGATTTCACATTTTGGTTAACATTTTCTTCTCTGTTTTGGTGTGCACGTCAATTGTTACAGGAAGTTAATATTGCAGAACACCCATTAGCATTGTAGCTCCCTTCTCTTGAAAGCAGGGACCAAGCTTCTACAGAAAATCGCACAAATGCGACTTTTACCGTGATTTCGCTGCAACCTTGTGGCATTTGTGTATCTTATTGTGCTGCGATGTGTAAATTGTAATAGCTAGTGGATTTGTACTGTTATTGTCTTACTTTGATTGCCTGAACACTACAATAAATTAAAGAATTAAAATACGGTAATTGGACACTTTTAACATGGTTTAGACATTTGCATTTAGGCACGTGTCAATTCAATTCCAATATACAGTATTTTGTTCTGTTGTTGCGATCTAAACTGAGGTGTACATATGGTATTGCATATTGAATAAGAAAAACACGTGGGTAATTTACTCGCTTTATGTTATATTCTTGTCTATATTGCACACTTGCACAAATTGAAATTAAGGACAAAACCCAATATAAGATAAGGTGGAGAAGTCATTACCCTTCCGTAACCCAAAAAATTATATACCCGCTCACACAACCCAAGCCATAAAAAAAATTGATAGATGTTGGCCCCTAGGGATATCTCAGACTCATTAAGAGATTGACCGAGGGTGGAACTTGTGAGAATCTTACTCTTATGAAATCGATATCTAAACTTGGGATTAAGAGGTTACACCTTGAAGATACCGTGGTTTGGCGTAATTAAGGCATGTTTCTTACGTAGGAGACCTCCCACCATATTTTGACGCTACCTCACCGATGAGCTCATAGTCAGGTTCATACAACAACCTTCCCCGGGTAATCGACCAGTTAGGAGTCGTCTAGGTCTAGGTCAACCTTAGTATAGGCTTAGTTTTGATTTTTTTCCTCTTTCTATTTGTTTTTTTTGTTTGTGATTGTTTGTGAAATGAAATTCAACAACAATAATTCTTTCAATCCTAATATGAATCCATACTTCACACTGACCTCATTTGACTCAGATAACTCCAACCTGGCTTTGTATAACACGAACCAATCAAATAAGCTGGATGGGATTTATCTGACTCAATATGACACATATCCTTATTCTAATGACCAAAAATTTCAAAATAATTTTAACTCTTCACAGAGTCAATGGGGATTCACCTCCCCCGAGTCAAATTTTCAACCACCTTGTCCACAATTTTCACAAATTCTACAATATGCCTTCCCTGATTTTGCTTCCTATAGTCCTTTTCTAAAACCACCACTAGAAGAAAAATCTGAGTTAGAAAGAGTATAGAAGCCACCATGCAAGAGGCCGAGCGACAATTTCAGGAAATTTGGCCTCCTCACAATATTTTCAAAATTCATACTCAGTCCCACCTATTCAAAATGACCAATCATCAGTCTTGGACACGAGTATAGAACTCTTGCGTGAGTCCGAGCCACAATCTCAAAACTTGTTGGACTCACAATCTTCACAATTTTTTCAAACCAAGATTCCTATACTCCCTTTCTAGAACAACCATTTGAAGAAAAATTTGAGTTAGAAAAGAGTATATAATCTTGCATGAGACCTCACAATAATTTCAAAAATCTTTTGTCCATTCTATCAATAGGTTAGAAACACAACTGAGTCAATTGGTCAACATTTATAGAAATGAGAAAACTCTTTCTTACCAACCTTTGACCAATCTAGATATCTCTAACTCTATCGATCTAGACCAGGAATCATATTGTTTTGTAAACAAAGATTCAATTTCATCACACCCATTTGAACTTGACCAAAATCAGAATTTTGAGAACTACATTGATATTTTGGCATGTTTTCCATTTCCTGAAATTGAACTTGATCATGAATATGATCCTGAACATCAACTTGGTAATTCAATTCCTCTTCTTGACTCAATAATGACTCCAGTATTTTTACCCAATTTTCATCACTTCCCTGAGTCAGTATTGGATCCTGTGCCTGTCCATCATAAAATTGAATTACCAATCTTTTATGATCAACAAATGAAACTTGACCAATACTATACTTTTGAAAATCCCATAGACAAATTGAAAAGTTCTCATTTTATGAAATTGAACTCAAAGAAGAATGCGATCCAGATTCTCAAATTTGAGATTCAGTTCAAATATCTGAATCAATATTGACTCATGTTTTTCTACCCGATTTGAGTAACATATTAGAGTCAGCTTTGATTCCCATACCTGTCATTCTTGAACTTGAATCACCAATCTTAGAAAGTCACATTTCGTTATGAGAAAATAAATGTGGACTTGAGTTTCAACTTCTTAATTTGGACCTACTCCCTAAACAAATTTCGACGCTAAACCTTTACTTGATTTTAGTCAATTTTCTGAGTCGGTATTAATTCTTATACTTTCTGCGTCCAAATCAATCATTTCTGGGACAAGAGTATTGATAAAGTTGACTTTGAAATTATTTTTAAAATTTGAAAATTAGATGAGGTAGAATTCTTAATAAAAATCATCAACGTTCACATCATAATAATGGGTTGTATTATAGGGGCCATTGGTGGGTTCCTGAGAACTCCACGCAATTTTGATTGGGTCGCATTTCATGGACCAATTAGACCACCATCGGAATCACCATCTTGAGGTAATTTTTCCTTCCCTCTCTATTTGTTTCATGCATACATACATTTACGATGCATTGAGGACAATGCATGAGCTAAGTGTGCAGGAAGGTTTACTAACATAAAGATTTTAGATTTTCTTTCTTTTTCACTTCTTTTAGGATATACTTAGAAATTTTCCTTTTTGTATAGAAATTTTTCCCTTTCTTTAAAAACTTTTTGAAACAAGAGACATAGTTTTGATCATTTTTAAGAAAATTAAGATGATCTTAGAAATTAAGAAAGCCTTAATTATGACATCTTAAACCTAGTCGAAATAATGAATCTTATTTAAAATTAGAGGTTAAGTAAGAAAGATTGGAAAAATAATTTTATCTTTAATTTTTTGCCTTAGATAGTATGTGCTTCACACTTACGCATTTTTGGGATGGAAACAAAGACTTAAAATGTCATAAAGCAAAAATAAATAAAAAAGAGAGAAAATATATATGGTATATATGAAGAAAAAATCACTTATTAAGTTAGATAACAATGCCTCAAAAAGTATGATTATTCACGCCTAACGGTGGTCAAAAGAAACAAATAATCCTCCTTAGTTTTGTGGCCTTATTTACCTGAGTCCTTAAACCCGAGGGATGTTTTCTCATCTGGTGCCCTAAAACCATCTGGTCTGGGAGTCATCAAGCTCACTACCAGGGTAAACTAGAATGCCTACAAAACTAAGAGAAGAAAAAAAAGATATATATATATATATATAAATGTCTTTATGGTTAGAGTTGAAATCCCAGAAATTTTCACAGTTCACAAAGTGCATATTATCTAGGTTTTATAAAGGATAAAATTATTCAATCCAATTTTGAATTCTTACTTTAATTAAAGACAAGATTTTGCATATAGACTAAGTTTAAGGAAGAATAACTTTGGTGGACTTATGACCTTAGATCGCTTAAATTTTTGTAAAAATATTTCGTAAACTTGTCTCTCTTTCAAAATGCATTTTCAAAATACTAACTTTTATTTTCTTTCTTCATGAATTTTGTGATTGTAATCCACTGAAAACTCTCAGGAGACAATACTCCTCCTCTAGGAGTAACCAAGAGGTTTAACGGCTTGTTGCATACGCTCAGTGCAATCGTGTCACCTGCGAAAGTGGTGTAATAACATTTGTAGTATAATTTTTTTCTTTTTGTTTTGCTCGGGACGAGCAAAAGATAAATGCGGGAATGTGATTAGTCTACGATTTTGCATCATTAGATCGCATATTCCTACCAATTTATAAATAAAATGACGCTTCTCAACAGTGTTTTGATCTATTTTGCAGATAATCAAGAGTTCAAGGGCAAAATTGGAATAAGAGCCTAATTAAACCAAATTTTGGGTAATTAAATCTCATTTTCTTGGAGGCCAAACTAGAGAGCTTCTAGAAGACATATTGAATCGAGAAATAGGGAGCGAAGCTGAAGAAATGCGGATCCAACTCACCCAAAACAAGGATAATTAGGAGTTCCTCGCAGCTGGACGAAACTACGGACCAAAATCAGGGACCTAAGTCCCTGGTATTGCAAAGAAAACGCGGCAATTGCCGAGTAAACACGGCATTTTGGTGGGCCCATGTGTCGATCTTTGACGTGTGGCCTCATCTCGCCTTCTAGATACTTCTTCTGCCTACAAATATTGCAAGGTTTGGCCAAAAACAGGAACGGAGGGCTGTAGGCTAGGGTTTTCTTCTCTTTAGTGTAGGCTAGTATAGTTCTTCTTTTTTTATTTTGTATTTTTCTTTCTTTTTAGATCTTGTAGTAGGCTGAGTTGATTCTAGACGGATAGAGAGATATTGATGTAATAGAGAGTGACAATTTATGTAAAAGTTTCTCCTCTATAGTAATCTTCTCCATCTTCTACATGATGCTTAGCTAGTTTTCTTCTCATGGTAATCTAACTACTAACCACTAACTAGCTAACCACTTACTTGATATTCACATGACTCTAATAACTTCTACTAGGTCTTTCACTTGCAAGAGCCATTGATGGTTCATGATGATGGATTCTAATATTATAACATCCTAACATCTAACCACTAACAAGCTAACATAATTTCTTTATTTCATGCTCACCTCTACTTAGTTTTGATGATCTAATAGTAGCTTGCATTTTTTGAAAAACATCTAGAGGGGGGTGAATAGGTGCTAATGCTAATCTTAAGATCTTTTTCAACAAGTATGAATATATGATGCAATGATCTCCCAAAATAAGACTAGAAGCCGAATACCCGGTGAAGGGCTCTGAACTTCTTCCTCGTGATTCCTCTAAATAAGAGTTTAAGGTGCGTATTGCAATCTTGTTGTATGAGTAATGATCGAGAATTTAGCAAGGAATGAAATGGATGCAATATTGAGGTGCACACAAGATATATATCATGCTAGAAATTAAGAGCAATGACAGAAGCTAGAAGTAGAGAGCAATAAGAAAAACAATCGCAAACACAAAGTATTTGTTTCGAGGTTTGAGCCACCGCTCTACTCCCCGCCTTCACCACCGTGAAGGGTTTCCACTATATCCACCGAGGAACGATTACAAGGTCTACCGAAGACCGGAGTACCGAACTCCACCAATTACAATCCTCTACCGAAGAGGAATCACAATGCAAGAAGAACAAGTAACCAAGTGATCAACAAGGGATCACAAACTTCTCTTTACAACTTCCTTATAGAATGAGGAGGATATTTTGGCTCAAAAAGTGTAGTGAGAAAACAAGATCAGTTGTAATGAAAAATTGCTTTGAAACACAACTGAAAACAGTAGCCAAGAATGTACAAAAAGAATTGAGAGCTTTTGAAACTTTTCTTTCTTTTGAAAACTTGAAAAACTAGGTATATTTCTTGTATTTTGCAAGAGACCAATCCCCACTATTTATAGGGATTAGAGGAGATCAAAATATGATTAGGAATAGGTTATTAGGTTAGAAAATAGCTGCCAAGATTTCAGAATTAGCTGACACAAAATCTCCAACGAATCCCAATATAAAAACTCAGAAAACTAGCCGTTGGCGGCTGGAGACGGCTGTCGGTCGACCGGCCCGGTCGACCGACAGTCCAATTGGCAAAGTAGCCGTTGGACTCGGTCGACCGGTCGGTCGACCAGAAGCCAAGGAAAAATTTCGTTTAGAACTGGCGGTCGACCGGCCAGAAACAGAGAGCAAAGTGATTCTAGTCGGTCGACCGACAGACGTGCACAAAAACATGCACGCCCTAGTCTCAAGGCTCGGTCGACCGGCCCGGTCGACCGGCCAGGCCTGGAATGAACGGTCGACCGGCCCGGTCGACCGACAGGCCTGAAATAGAATTTTTATAGGATTTTTCTTGAACTTTGGAAATTTTTCAAATTAATTTTGTAAGAAAATATGACTAAGTATCATGCTGAAAAGGTAGGTATACATGATGTAAACAAGATATAAAATTTATAAAAATTTGAGTCATGTATAGAAATCAAAGCATGAACTTAAATCAAAAGTCAAAAATAAAAACCGTATTTTGGAAAATGTG
This sequence comes from Agave tequilana, assembly GCA_038442645.1. NCBI lineage: Eukaryota > Viridiplantae > Streptophyta > Magnoliopsida > Asparagales > Asparagaceae > Agave > Agave tequilana. Next base: position 19,699 of record JAVJIF010028222.1, on the reverse strand, counting down.
TGTGTTTTGCTTGAGCCAATTTAACACAGCCTCATTCTTTAACAAACTAAGTCTTACATAGGTTCTAGGTGACTACAAAGTCTTCAAGTGGGCTTCTCTATATGTGATCTTGAAAATCTTGTATCTTGAACCCGAAATGAACCAACTTGAGTCAAAACGATCTTCCTTTAGAGAAGAGCATACCATGAATCCTTAGAACCCTGAAACACACTTAAACACTAAAAATGATTAGTACAAATAACTATATATGTTTTGTAATCATCAAAACTCAAAAACCGATTGATTGTAACCTTGGGCCAACTTTTTATTGTGTGGAATGGATGTGTTTGCATGTGGAAGAACAATCTTATGATTCATGCTTTGTATCATCTCTTGAAGTAAGGACTAGTGATTGCCAAGGATCCATGTGAGACAGCTATCACTAAGAGGTTAGCATTGTTAGTGGAGCAATTAGTAGTGAGTAGTCTTGAGTTTTCTTTCATCATTTTCCTCTTTCTTTTTATCTTATTTAAAAATTAGTTTCAAAACCCTTTTATGATTTTTCTATCGATGTTTTAACCACCTTCTCAGTTCACCATTGTTTTCATCTTCTTCACAACAAAGTTCATCTTCTTTTCCATTTTGTTGTCCAATTCACTTCACTTTCTACTTCATTTCTATTTTCTTGTTTTGTTTTACCGATTTACAACCACTTCTCCATTGTTTTCACATCGCCGTTTTCATCGCCTCCTCTTCCTATCACTTCCGTATTTCTTTTCTTTTCCTTTTTCTCATTCTTTAAACAAAGAAGAACCTATTTACATAGCACGTGAATGGACTTTTAATGCTTCTATCGCCTCCTATCCCTGTGATTCGACCCGTTGAGCCAATGCTATAACGGAAGTATCGAGGGAACATTAGCGCACACACTATTAAAATTGATTTCAAAACACACATTTCCAAGTGCTGGTTTCGCCCCTATCAGCCATTGTAAAAACTAAAACTCCTTGACAGATAGACTCCCAAATATTAGGAGTGTTGCAGGAATCACCGCCCATTCTATCTTCTTTCTCCACTGAATGAAGAATGAAGGAGACATCACTGTTGGTCCCGATATGATGCCAATTGTTGGACTTGCTCTGTTGGCACTAATGGATCTAAAATACGAAGTCAACACAAATACTAAATAAAGAAGGATTAAAGTTAACAAATAGATAAACTTGCAATAAAGGAAATTAATCTCAGAAAAGTTTAGACAAACGCAAACACGAGAGATTTATCCTGGTTCGGTCCTCGTGACCTACATCCAGTCCCCAAGCCACCCGCTTGAGATTTTCCTTTATCCTTGATTTTATACACCCAAAATCACAACCATGCACACCACTTGACAAATCCCCTTTTCCAAATGTGTACACCTTCTCTTACAACCAAGAGAACAATCACCACCTTGTACAACTTGCTTCTACACCAAGAAGACCCTCTTGTACAATGATATCTTTGAGGATTATAACACTTCCTATAAGCCTTGGTACTGTGTATGAACATGAACAAGGTCTAGTATAGGAGAAAACTTCAGAGAACTTTATTATAGAGTTGGAATTTGGTGAAGAACTGAAGTGGGAACAGTTTTCAGGATTGGCAGAATTTTTGATTAAAAAACTGAAGATTAGGATTGGTATTTTGCCTTAGATTAACAACCCTATTTATAGATGCACTCTAGGGTTAGTTAGGGTAGTTAATAGGTGCCTTTTGAATGTTCGAACGTTGAAGAACGTTGCAAAAAATACCAGAATACAGAAACTGTCCAACAGTCAGAAAACTGCCTATAGTCGACTTTGCCATTTGAGTTAGTCGACTAGTCTAGGCAAATTCCAAGGTTAGTCGACTAGTATTAACTATAAGTCGACTAGGTCAAGATAAGCTCAAGTGATAGGTTTCTGAATAACTGAACCAAGTCGACTGCAACTTCTTTATAAGTCGACTAGGCCAGGGATTAGTCGACTAGGGGAATAGGGTTAGTAGACTATAATTGTCTATTAGTCGACTAGGTCTTCTGTCAAGTCGACTAATAGACAAACAGAGAGTTGGGTATCAAATTGAGACACAGGATTAGTCGACTAGGATTTGGTCAAGTCGACTACACTATGGGTTAGTCAACTATAAAGGGATATAAGTCGACTATAAGTCTAAGATATGTGTGTGTGCATCAAGACTTTTGACATGCTATTTCATAAACAAAACACATCATATCAACTCTCTTTGGGAATCTTGATCATGTAGAACTCTTGATATAGTCGTGTGATAGAGCTCCAAATGAAATGCTTCACAAATGTCTTCTCAAAACTAGTTCCAACATTCTCCCCCTTTTTGATGATGACACGTTGTGTGCACAAGTGCTCCCCCTGCAGAAAATAGGTTATATTTTCTCCCCCTGCAGAAAATGGGTTATAACAAATATAGAAATACTTTGTTCTCCCCCTGCAACAAATATAACATTAGAATGTATATATATATATAGGTTCTTATCAATTTTCTTATATGGTACCTGCAAGATAAACGTTAGATGGTACCAATCATAAAAGAACACATTTAACTTGTAGGAGTCCAAATCCATTTAGAATTTGGTTTCCACCTGTTAGTATACACATAATTGCATGAATCACATATATCATGAATGTATGATGCAATATAGGTATTTTTATCAATTAGGCTTAAATTCTTGGGAATCCATATAAACTTATTTTTCTTAGACTTTCTTGTCATAAAAGACTTATATTGATTATACCAATATGAAGATTTTTCAATATATCCAATACCATAATTATTATGTGACAACTTTTGGAAAGATAACAATCATTCAATTTTTCTTTTCCTTGATTGAACTTAGTCACATTTTTTAAAATATCTTCATATTTCTTTTTGAAAACTAATATGTCTTTATCCAATATAGAAATCCTTTCATTCAAAGACATAGTTTCCTTTTTAAGAAAAATATTTCTTTGATAAACTTCTCATTATCATTTTTCAAAGATGATATTACTTTTTCAAATTCATCTTTTTGAGAGTTTATACAAGAAACTTGTACAGCATAACATGAATTTTCCTTTAAAAGTTTTTTATTTTCTTTTGATAAAACTTTATTTTTCAATTTTTCATTTTTCAGATCATTAAATAATTCATGAAATGCATTAGAAAGTTCAGTAAATGATTCCTCATCATCTTCTAGTGCCATGTACAGAGATTGACACGTTCTATGGTTTCTTCTTCATCAGAGGACGAGGAATCACTGTTTTCCCATGAGGCTTTGTAGTCTTTCACCTTTCTGAACTTTTTGCTCTTGTATTTGCTTTTATTCTTGAGCAAAGGGCAATCCTTCTTCAAATGACCTGCTTTGTTATAATTAAAGTATTTAAATTTACCTTGCTTTAGGAATCTCCTGAATTTCTTTGAAAGCATTGCCATCTCCTCTTCATCGTCATCGGAATCGTCCGTGTCGGAGGATGCATGGAAGGCAATTTCTTTCTTCTTTGAGTGGTGTTGTCGTTCCTCCTTTCTTTCTTCTAGCTGCACTTCATATGCCATTAGATTACCAATTAGGTTTTCTAACGACAAAGTTGAGAGATCATTCGCTTCTTCAATAGCGGTTGTCTTCTTCTCCTATTCTGGTGTGAGTGCACGAAGTATCTTGCGAACTTTTTCAACTTGTGTGTATTTCTTTCCAAGGGATGCTAAGGAATTGGTAATGTCGGTGAATCTTGTAACCATTTCTGATATGGTTTCATTCTCCTCCATTTTGAATAATTCAAACCTGTGGACAAGAACAGATATCTTAGATTCTTTAACTTTATTTGTGCCTTCGTGTGTTACCTGAAGAGTATGCCATATTTGATGTGCAGAAGTGGCTGTTGACACACGGTTAAACTCTTCTTTGGTTAAGGCACAGAAAAAGGCATTCATCGTTTTGGCGTCAAGATTCGCATTCTCTTTTGATCATCACTCCAAGCGTTGTAGTTGGTTGTTGGCTTGGTGTACGGTGCTTCTACGATGTTCCAAAGTTCGTAGTTGACCGATTGCAAGTAGATCTTCATTCTACACTTCCAATAGTTGTAGTTGGATCCGTCAAATAGCGGTGGACGTTGTGTAGAATGTCCTTCTTTGAATTGTGACGAAGGGAACTCCGTTGCCATCCTTGTAGATTGTTGACTAGGTATACAGGGCTTGTATGCCGGTTCAGGGTTCAGGCTCTGATACCAAATGTTGGTCCCGATATGATGCCAATTGTTGGACTTGCTCTGTTGGCACTGATGGATCTAAAATACGAAGTCAACACAAATACTAAACAAAAAAGGATTAAAGTTAAACAAATAGATAAACTTGCAATAAAGGAAATTAAATCTCAGAAAAGTTTAGACAAACACAAACACGAGAGATTTATCCTGGTTCGGTCCTCGTGACCTACATCCAGTCCCCAAGCCATCTGCTTGAGATTTTCCTTTATCCTTGATTTTGTACACCCAAAATCACAACCATGCACACCACTTGACAAATCCCCTTTGCCAAATGTGTACACCTTCTCTTACAACCAAGAGAACAATCACCACCTTGTACAACTTGCTTCTACACCAAGAAGACCTTCTTGTACAATGATATCTTTGAGGATTACAACACTTCCTATAAGCCTTGGTACTGTGTATGAACGTGGACAAGGTCTAGTATAGGAGAAAACTTAAGAGAACTTCACTATAGAGTTGGAATTTGGTGAAGAACTGAAGTGGGAACAGTTTTCAGGATTGGCAGAATTTTTGATTAGAAAACTCAAGATTAGGATTGGTATTTTGCCTTAGATTAACAGCCCTATTTATAGATGCACTCTAGGGTTAGTTAGGGTAGTTAATAGGTGCCTTTTGAATGTTCAAACGTTGAAGAACGTTGCAAAAAATACTAGAATACAGAAACTGTCCAACAGTCAGAAACTGCCTATAGTCGACTTGCCATTTGAGTTAGTCGACTAGTCTAGGCAAATTTTCAAGGTTAGTCGACTAGTATTGACTATAAGTCGACTAGGTCAAGATAAGCTCAAGTGACAGGTTTCTGAATAACTGAACCAAGTCGACTGTAACTTCTTTATAAGTCGACTAGGCCAGGGATTAGTCGACTAGGGGAATAGGGTTAGTCGACTGCAATTGTCTATTAGTCGACTAGGTCTTCTGTCAAGTCGACTAAAAGACAAACAGAGAGTTGGGTATCAAATTGAGACACAGGATTAGTCGACTACACTATGGGTTAGTCGACTATAAAGGGATATAAGTCGACTATAAGTCTAAGATATGTGTGTGTGCATCAAGGCTTTTGACATGCTATTTTATAATTACAAAACACATCATATGAACTCTCTTTGGGAAGTCTTGATCATGAAGAACTCTTGATATAGTCGTGTGATAGAGCTCCAAATGAAATGCTTCACAAATGTCTTCATCAAAATAAGTTCCAACAATCACTACTTGCAAAGCAGAAGAAGGCTTTAAACAATAGAGAATTTTCAGGAAGCAGATCAGATCGCTCTTAAAGAATCCCACCCAATATATAGAGGAAGAAGCCCAAGAGCCAACCTCCTAGGCTGCTAATCCCAGAAGAAGATAAAGCACCACTCCACTTGGGATCCTACATATGTCATGAAGAAGGGACTCAAACCGTCGTGCTAGATACGCCATGTCTTCCTCGAAAGATGCCCACATTCATAAGAGATGGTTACCTTCTCAACGCTGCCACTGGGATATGCGGCACCTACCTCGAACACAGCGTTGCATGAAAGGATTTATTTCTTAGGAATTACACACTGCAGAGTGCTACTGCTTGAAAATTCCTTCTCGCCTGGTTCCGAAATTACTTGAGAATGAAAATTTTAAGGTATTAACACCCTAAGTTTATCCTAAAGGATTAAAGAAATGAATCTCTAAGTTTCTTGAAAGTTAGAAAATGAAGCTCTTTCTAAAAGCAAACTAGCCAAAAACTCACCTTGAGCTCATCCTTAGAATGAGCTATTTATCGGCTCTGCAGGAGTTTAATTGTCCTTAAAAATTAGTAAAGGCTGAAACAACCTTGATAACCTCACGCGTGCGAGGCTAAAACAGGCTCTGCGCAAGTCTAAAATGCTTGATGAGAAGCTAGAAACAGACTCTGTGTGAGCCTAGAAAGCTTCATGCGAAGCTAAATAGGCTCTACGCGAGCCTATGACAGCCGTTCTGGCTTAATTATCTCCACTTAATGTGGGACATAGTGGACGGTGTAACTGCCCACTAAAAGTGGTATTAACCCCACTAAAGTAGTGGGATTAGCCCAATAATCCTGCTAAGGGATTTGACATGGTAATTAATGACCTGGAGTGTGAATTGAGCTCACAGCGGAGCTAGATAAAGCTTCAGGCGAAGCTATAAAAAGCTTGAAGGAAACCTATGAAAAGCTTCAGGTGAAGCTAAAATTAGTTCTCAGCAGAGCTATGAAAAGCTTCAAGCGAAGCTAAAATTAGCTCTTAGTAGAGCTTTGTAAAGCTTCAAGTGAACCTAGAAGTTAGCTCTTAGTGGAGCCATGCCAAGTTTCTGGCGAGCTAGGCAAAGCTAGCCTCTCAGGAGAAACCACCCCTTTGGCTTAGACGAGGCTAAGTGTTGAACTAGCTTAGGCTTATAGGCATGTCTAGGCCTATTCAAAGGCAATACTTGGCCTACTTCTTGCTTAACTGGATCAGTAGAGTCCAAATGACTATCTATCAATCTGGGACGGGTATGAGCTGAGTAAACAAAAAGAACTGGTCATCATCTTGTCCGTGACTTATCTTTGGAAGTGTCAAAAGTTAGACATCGTTCAGACTGGTTGAAGAGCTATCTGGAAATTTGTCTTTTAGGAGTGTCAACAGGAAGTAATTGAAGTAGAGAAAGAGTTCGTAGCTGAGCTAATCAATAGCTTCTTTAAGAGCTTGTGGTAATGCCTCTCGCTGGTATTGAAGAGCTCGACCACTCCGTTTGGGTTCTTGAAAGTGGTTCTTTCTTGAGCCATAGATAATATTAGGGACCTCGGTGGAGCTGATCAGGTTGTATACTGGAGCAGATGGTGAAAATCTCGAGAAAGATGTAGACAAGTGGCGTCGCCTGAATGACTCAGATTTAACTCCATTGGTCGAAAAAGAGCTTGACCATTTCTCGGAGCAAATGCAGAAGACTTACTCAGAGACGAAAAGTAAGCCAAAAGCAGTATTCAGGAATTGAAATCCCTAAAATTAAGGAAGTCAAAATTGTTGATGCAATTGAGGCCTCAAATAATGCATTCACTTCTGGCAATGACAAGATCGAGAAGGCACGCGAGATGATTGATCGGTCACTGATATTGCATATTCCTTATCACATTCCCATATTTTATCTTAATAAACTATGTTATTTATTCATATTTATTGTTTAAATATCTGCAAGCCTTTACTAAAGGAAATGGAAAAGAAACGAGCCCAAAAGCCCATTTAAATTCTGATTTAAATGATTTAAATTAAAATCAAGGATTAGGACAAATATTCAGGAGTTCAACTGAACATTAGAGCAAAACAGAAGATAACACAAAAGGAAAATCGATTAATTTCAGATTTCAATAAATCCATTTGATTAGCTAGAGAAATCGACGAAGATATCCCAGATCCAGAAGTTTAGATGAAATCTTATCATAACACATGGGAAATCTACGAGACGAGAAACCATGGCCCTTGAATCTTGTCTATTGGCCAAATCCTGGCCACTTATCTGTAGCCAAAGCCAGGATATGTAGCTTAGTTTTGGTTGTTGGGGGAGCATTTGCTCCCCTTATCTGTATACTTCTTCACCTCTTCCATTTCTCTGAAAAGCAGGGTTTTCAGAAGGCCAGAGGAGATGATTAAGCAGAGATAGTTCTTAGGCTAGGTTTTTACTCTAGTTTAGTTTAGGGTCTTGTTTTTCTCTTAATGTAATTTTCAGATTTATTTATGTAACTTAGAGGAGAGAAGAGTTAGAAAATGAAAGTGAAGGTTGTACTGAGAGTGACACTTATGTAAGTTGTTCTTCTCTTCTTCATTGTTACTTCATTCAATCGAAAGTTATATTTTTGTTCTTTAGTTTTGTGTTTTCTACTCTCTTCTTTTTAGTTTGATGATAATCCAAGTGAGTCTCAAAGCATCAGAACAGTCTTGCCTTTGCGAGTGCCACCGATAGCTCATGACGATGGATTTCTCCCATTGTTCGTATCATTTCATACTTGCTCGATGAAGCTTTGATGATATAATATGGAGGGGGACTAAATTATGTCTTACGGGTTATGTGCTGATCACCTTCGAATCAAGGTAAACGTACCAGCAATCCAAAGTAAGTCATCAACCGAAAGAGGAAAGTCTTTCTAAGTTTCTTTGTTTCTTTCAACACATTAGTGTAGAACACTTTCAAACACCAAATCTTCTTTCTTTACCCTCTTTATTTCTTTGTTTAACTTTCTTTTCTTTTAAAAAATCACCATCTTCTTCTATCTTCCACTTCTTTAAATTAACATTGCTTTTTTCCATTTTCTTTCTAAAAACGTAGAAGAACTTTTAACCGGTTTTGATAACTTAAAAGAAACTTACTAAAAGCTTCTACCGCAGTCCCTCCTTATGGATCACAACCTGCATAGCCACTTACTATAGTGGTAGTATTGAGAACCTAGCACGTTTCTAAATTCTGTATTTTTATGCATAGGTTTCCCTCAACCATAATTTTGGCGCCGTTGCCGGGGAGGGACAATAAGTAAATCTTTTTAATTTACTATATTGGTTAAACTTTCTCCTATGGTTTTTTTGTTTAGGGGCTTAGTTGAAGAATCTAATTGCTACAGTAGACATATAAGTGGCTATGGACTCTGCTCTAGAAAGCAGAGCCCAGAAGCCCTCAGAATTGCCAAACGCTGCAAAAGCCACAGTTTCGTGGCAATCTGAGAGGACTACTGACTCTGCTTTCATTGTAGGTGTTTGAATTTGAAAGTTTAAGTCTCTATTGCTAGTAATTTTTCTTATTTTGCTTATTGTACACATTGTATTAACTCAGCAGTAACATATGTTTGTTAATTGCTTAAAAAAGTCTGGACATTGCATTCTAAGCACGTGTCCAATTTCGTTATATTACATTATTGTTGAAAAGTGTAGGAGCAAAGGTATGTGTACATTGCATATAGTTTAGGAAACATATTTTGAGTGATTCATATTGCTTAAATGTTGCTTCTACCATATACTTGTACACTGCACTAAAATGAATTAAGGGCTTGTTCTATAAACAAGATAAGGTGGGAAGTCATTACCCTTTCTTAACCCACAAACCATCTCCTTACTCACTAACCAAGCCTAACCAAAACTAAGTAGATGTTGTCCCTGGGGATATCTCGAACTCAAATAGGAGACTGACTTAAGGGAAAGTTGTTAGAGTTTAACTCTTGTCAAATCAGTGTCAAAGGTTGGGATTGAGAGGCGAAAACTCGAAGAACAGTAGTTTGCATAATTAGGCTCGTTGACTGGGCAAGGATATCTTCCACTCGTCTTGCTCCTACCTAGCCGATTAACTTGCGGTCAGATTGCTGCAATATACCCACCGTAGACAGTCTAACCAGTTAGGAGTCGTCTAGGTCTAAGGTCTACCCTAACTTAGACTAGATTTTTATTTACTTTTTGTTTATTTATTTGTTTGTTTATTTTTATTTTGATATTTTTATGATGTGGATTACAATTACAATTATTCCAATGCATACAGTGATTCATACTTCACCCGACCTCTTTTGACTCGGATATTACCAACCTGACATTTTATAATTTTAACCAACCAAGTATGTAGGATTGGCCTTATCCAAATCAATATCTGCCCTAGGCCTAATATTATGAACAAGACTGGAACAATCATCACCACTCTTCACAAAGTCAGTGGCGATACAACTCCCCGAGTCAATGGTGTAACACCTCGTTGCCAGAATATGTACTTAGATACGTGTTCTGATTTTTCAATCATATTCTTTTAATTTTTCATCATATTTATTTTTATTTTATGATTATTTATATCACCATTTGGTATTTGGATACGGATTTCATAATCAACCCTAGTCTGAACTAGGGACCCGATCCCAGTGTATTGATTGATTTAACATTTTTGGTAGTCAGATTTGACTGATTTCAGTTTCAAACATCGTTTTTAATATTTTATATTTTCATTGATTTTTGAAATTTTTCTAAATTAAATTGTAAAATCTTCGAAACCAGTATCGAGTGGTGCCGCCGATCAATTCTAGGATTTTAATTTATAAATAATGTGAGTTTCTAAAAATTGCTTTCATATTATATCTTAAAATTATATTTTCTATCTAAATGCATTTTGGAGATATCTGAATTTATCGAAATTCGGTCGGATTTAGTGTCGACCAGTATCGCCGGTAGATACCAAAATTTTAATTTAAAAACGGGATTGAGTTTCTAAAATCTGATTTCACCATGTATCTTGATATAATATTTATTATTTTTTAGAATTTTTGGGATCATTCGAGTTACTCTGTTTTTCGGGCTTTGTCAAAGTTTTAGGTGTTTTCCCAAATTCTAGAATTTTAACCAGATATTTTTCTTTTATTTTTTCTTTTATTTTTCAATTTTTCCTCCACTCATTCTTTTTCTTTTCTTTTTTCCTTTCCTTTCCTTCTTCAAATTTTCTCCGCCATACAATAAATATCCCAACCAATTTTTTATCTCCTCCTATAATGCTTGTACCTGATCCCTCAGCCAGACGCGAACCTGACATCCGCTTCTGGGCTTTTTTTTAAGCAGACGCGGGTCTGGCTTAGTTGAGATGCAGGTCTCAAACAAGGATATCATTTACCCCCACCCAATACATATACATATATACATACATACATATACATATATACAAACATACATACACACACACACACACACACAATCCTCTTCTCTCTCTCTCTCTTCTCATTTTTCTCCTCCATTTTTTCTTTAACCAGCGGCAGCACCAACAGCCACCCCATGTCCCCTCTCTTGGCTGGCAACCTAGGCCAGCGACCAACACTCCGACCACCACCTCCTCCCTCTCTCACTCCCCAACAAACTCCCCAACACCATCTCCACCTTCATTACAACTCCTTTTTCTCCTTCACCAAACAACCTATTCCCATCACCTTCTCTACCACCTCACCACTGTATACACCACCACGTCCACCAACATCTGTTAGCCCAAAGGTTCTTCACCTTAGTTTTGATGATGACTAACTTATGAAGTTAAGTTACAAATGATCTATTTTTAATAAGTTTCAGTATTGATTAAAATCTTAGTAGGTGTTTAGCTTTAACAAAGGATTCAAAGCAAGTTTTGAAACTAACACTTGTAGATTCGAGAGCTCGCGCGTCAAGATTGAATCTAGAACACAAAAGGAGTCAAACTCTATGGATCGTGTTTTGAATCGAGTCGTCTTGGAGATGAAGATTGACGAGAAGACTTCGGTTTATGTTTGTTTAGTTTTTTTAGATCTTGCATAAGAATAGCTTAATTTTGATATGCTCAAGTACACACACACAAGTTCAAATAGTTTTGGTTTCAGTTTAACGGTTTTGTATTTTTCAAGAATACATATATGGTTTTCTTTCATGAATAGATAGAATCAAAACAAGTTTTATATGTTTAAATGTGTATTGAATTTCATCCATATACATTTTTTATTTCATATTGTAGAAAAAACGTATTTTGATGATTCTAATTCATGTGTTTCAAGTTTTGTTTTTATCAAAAATTATTTTTGGATTTAATTCAAAAACATAGATATATATCATTTACAATGTGTATTGGATTCTATCCAACCACACTATTCTTCATATGTGTTTCAATATTATATTTTTGTATCTATACAAGTTTTGGACAAAACATATTTTCATTTCAAAAATCTAAGTTTTGAAAAATACCGTTTTTGATTTAAAGCTTAATTTTCATGCCTCAAAAATAGTTCAAATAGTTTGTAATATGTGTTGAATTTTGATCACACATATTTGCACTTCAAATATTTACATAAGCTTATTTTTGTGAAATTTATAGAGTTTTATGGGATTTTATGGGTATTTAAAAGCCTAAGTTTTAACCCTGAAAAACCTGCTCTGAGCCTGCAGGCGGTCGACCGACCGGTCGACCGATGTGCACAAGAATGTGCACAAGGCTCTAGCCTACGGCCGGTCGACCGTGCGGTCGACCGACTGGCACTAACCAACTCTCAGGTAGGACCCAATCGACCGAGCGATCGACCGACAGGCAGATATTCCTTATGGTCGGTCGACCGGGCGGCTCGACAACAGGCTCAAACGGTCAATTTTTTTGATCGTTGGCCGGTCGACCGGGAGGTTAACCAATAACCCATTCTGGACAGTTTTTGACCCCAACGACTAGTTTCTCTTAGGTCCTATATAAAGGGGTTATGGGGGCTGTTTTGAAAAAGAATTTTCAGGAGAGTTTCTACCAGTTTTCTAGTGCCTTCTTGCCCATTTTCTAAAGGGTTTTAAAACAAGTTTTTGAGTTTCAATTCTCAACCTTTATTTATTTTCAAAGTATTGAAAAAATCAAAGAAAAACTACATTTGGGAAATTTGTATTGTTCTTCATTTCACATATCTATCAAGAACTTTTTTCCAAGTATTTTTCTTGTTGTTTCTTTATCAAAACACTTTATTTTCTCACATTCTTGAGCTATCATCTCAAATATATCTTTAGGACCTTTTGTATTGTGAGAAAAATTGTTTGTGATCTTTCAAGATCACTAAGTATTATTTGTGATCATTGGATCATTAAGTTGTAAACTTTTCCTTTGCTTGGCTTTGTGCTTTTCCTCTTGTGTAGAGGTGTTTGTGTTTGAGAAGAGGAGTTGTGTACTCCTAGTATTGAGTTGTAATTCTCAGTGGAGGTCCCTTTGTGGATGATCTTGTGTGGACATAGTGAAAATCCTTCTGTGTGAAGGTGAGGATGTAAAGCAGTGGCTTGAATCTCGAAATATATCCTCATATTTGCATTTAGTTTTCTATCCCTCAACTCTCATCTCTCTTATATCTTGAATTACTTTACATTGTTCATATTCATATACATGCTTGATATTGTTTGTGCTCTCACACTTGTGTTCAGCCAAGAGAGCTTTTAATAGCACCTCAACTCTTAATTTAGAGGAATCTAGAGGAGTAGTTCCAGAGCCCTTCACGGAGAATTCAGGCTCACTCTTGATTACATGTTGTGTGTTGCAATTAAGTTTTTAATTCAGCATTATTTGTCATTAGATTAGCACTACGCCTATTCACCCCCTCTAGGTGTACTTTCGATTGTATCAAAGCAACACTCCTGATATTCAGTTTGACCATCTAGGAGTATGATTCTTGAATTGCTAATCTAATCTATTGCTTTGCACACATACTCATTTACACTCATGAATTTTCTTACTCCTCCCATGTATGATGTTTCCAACATTGATATGTGAAAGTTAAGATGAGTACTTACCTCAAAACCATAGGATTGCATTTATTGCCACTCCTAAGAAATCTTATCTTGATAATGACAAGTATATAGAGGCTAATGTATAAATCATAGATGCATTAAAGCATACACTAAGTAAAGAACATATTTCTTTGATTTCTCATTGTGATTCCGCTTTTGTAGTGTGGAACATATTGACCTCTCCCAAGAAAGAAGTTGAACATATTTGGAGACAAAACTAGAAGAGATGAGCCGACTAAGCTTGCTTCATGGTCCAGGGAATGACTCCCTTGAGGTAAATTCAGATACCCATCTCGATGATTATGCTAAGTCTTCAAATGATGATAATGCTATGGATGCACATGCTTTAAATGAAAAACTTTTTATGTTTTGTAAAAACTTGCTTTCTAAATACAAAGCTTTGAAAAGTGAGAGTTTTGATTTAAAAGAAGAAAATAAGAATTTATTTTTTAAACTCAACATGATTTTGCAAGAGAAGGTTGAGATTTCAAGTGAAAGTGATTCCTTGAAAGCCCAACTTGACCTTGCTTTAAAAAGAATAAAATTTAAAGAATAAAAATGATTTTGATATTATTTTGAAGAATATGGTTGATGTGTGTGTTTTATATACATGTTTTACATCACTTTTTATGCCTATTATTTCTATATTTAATGTTGCATGCGTATTTTGTTAGTGTTATTTGCAGATTTTAGGTCAAGAGCCAATTAGAGGAAAAAGAGCAAAAATTGACAAATTGGCGATATCAAATGAACAAAAGAAATGCAGAATCAATGATCTGAAGCAGAGACGGAACATCTCAGCAGAGCCTTCACGCAAAATCAGAAATTTCACAAAAATCTGGGACTGAAATGGACCAAAAGTTCGGCCACCCAGCCATAAATTTCGGCCAAGCAGCCATGGACCAGTCAATAGGAATGCCAACTCAGAGGTCAACACGAGTCAAAAAGTGAAGCGCCAGCACAATAAGAAGTTCGGCGAGTTCGCCGAATTTTCGACCAGCTGGCCGAACTATGGCGGGCTTATGATAGAATTTTCTAAAAAAATCATGTAAATTAAGAAACCTAGGTTTTTGTATTCGACTAGGATTTTACTGCTCTCTGTTTTATATAAATGTCGTCCAGCCTCTTGTAAAAGACACAATTTAATTCACTCTTTTATTTTAGGTGAAAATTAATAAAATTTTGTTGTTAGCCATTAATTTTCAGAGTACTTTCAGCAGAAAATTCGTCAAGGCTTCATCTTTATTGGTGCGCTCTCTTACCTTTCTTTTACTTTTCTTTTATTGATTTTATTCCATGATCTCTTTCAATATTATAATGTGTTTTATTTTTAAAGTTATGAACTAATTTTTCTTACTTGAGGTATGATGTAGGGATTGTATTGATGATATGAGATTATATTTTCTGCAAATTCTCTTATGTGTTTTTTAGAAAGTTTAAATCTTTATATGCTAAGTTGTTAAATCTTGAGCTTTCTGTTATAATTGATGCGCACAATTAATTAGAAGGTTAGGTTAGAGTCCGAGAGGAGATAACTTAGCAAAACCTTCTAGGATTAAAACCATAACAGGAAATGTTGAGACGTAAGAGTTGTGCAGTCAGGTAGGAATATCCATCATACTTAATGCATCTTCTGACTAGCAATCTACTAGATCAAGAGATTGTTGATTCTATATTTAGAAGATAGAATTGGTATTGTTCGAGAGAATGTACTGATTATGATAGAAAATTCTGGTTGTTAGCATGAATAGGATAAATTAACACAAGCATAATATTTTATCTGATTATAATTATCAAAATTATTACCCTAATTCTTTTCATAATTAAATCAAACTTCATTAGTAATACTTTAATCACGACATCTTCCAATTAACTTAATGATTCAAATAGAATTAGAAAAGATTAAGTTAATACTTGAAACAACAATCTTCGAGGAACGATACTCTACTCACTACTATATTACTTGAAAACAATTGGTACACTTGCCATTCGAATTCGCACATCAAGTTTTTGGCGCCGTTGCCGGGGATGGTATAATTTTCAATATCAACAATATCGATTACTATTCTGCTTTTAATTTTATCTACAGCTCTAATATAAAAAAAATTCTTTACAGGTTACAAAAAGTTCAACCTCAACAGAGCACATATTTTGGCCGTAGCCGAACTCCTGTTCTGAACGGAGTTGAGTTTTCTTCAAATTACTGTTACCAGTAGATGAGACATTTTAGGAGTGCAGAACTCATAGAACCTGATCCAGAGATTGACAGAACCTTCAGACGCTTGCTCAAGGAGAGACGAGATCAAGAAAAAGCAATGGTGGAACAAAATGAGAGAAAAGCTATGAGGGATTACACTGTTCCCTCTCTTACTGGAGCCAATTCATACATCATCGCACCGACAATTCAAGCAAACAACTTTGAACTGAAGCTGGGGTTAATTCAGATGGTGTAACACACATGTTAATTCGAGGGATTCCCGCATGACGACCCTAATGAACACATCTCTAGTTTTCTAGAGATCTGTGACACACATAGATTAATGGTGTGTCTCGGAGGTAATAAAGCTGAAACTTTTTCCTTTTCTTTGAAGGATAAAGAGAAGACATGGTTCAATTCTTTTCCTAAGAATACCATAGCAACATGGGATGAAATGACAAATAAGCTCCTCACAAAGTACTTCCCTCCATCTAAAGCGGCAAAACTCCGAGGTGATCTCACAACCTTCATCCAACTTGAATCTGAAAGCATCTATGAAGCTTGGGAAAGGTACAAAAGATTGATCAGGAAAGTCCGATATCACAGACTTTCTGCTTGGTTGGAAATCCAATTCTTCTACAATTAATTGAATCCAAATAACCAAGATGATAATTGACGTGGTTGCAGGAGAAGCGGTCATGGGCAAGAATGTGATGAGGTATACGAGCTTCTTGAGGAGATGGTCTCAAATAGCTACCACTGGCAATCAGATCGAGCAATGTCAAGAAAGGCGACCGGAGTACATGAGATAGACGCAATCTCCGCAATACATGCACAACTTGCATTGTTAACAAAGAAACTCGATGCAACCAACGTAAGTGCCATCTGAACTCAAAACCTCCATATGATGAATTTGTTGCATGGCAACTAGCCAATGAAGGGCAAGCTGGCAACATTGGGCTCCCTTCAAACAAGCAGGCAAACTACGTGAAAAACTTTCAAAGAATAATAACCCCTATTCGAACACGTACACACTAGCTTGGAGAAATCATCCTAATCTAGTATGGGGTGGTAACAACAAAACAGTGCTCCAAGGATGAATAACTTTCAGCAACAGCAAGTAAGGCCACCACCACCAAAAGAGAAGAAGCTAAGCCTGAAGGAGATAATGCAACAGCTCACCGCCACCACAGACACCAACCTGAAGAACCAAGCAGCTGCAATTCATAACCTAGAGGTGCAGATGAGTCAAATTTCCAGCCTGTTGTCCAATCGACCACAGGGATCATTACCAAGCAACATGGAGGTCAATCCCAAAGAACATGTCAAGGCAATCACGTTAAGAAGTAGAAAAGTCCTAGCAAAGGACCAAGTTCCTAGAGAAGAAAATCTTGTTCTAACAGAACTAGAGATGAAAACTCAAAAGAGAAGAAGGCAAGAGATATACAGAGCCAGAGTTCGGCCAGCCAGCTAAAATCTCAGCCAGGTAGCTGAACTCTAGAAGATTCTCAGACTCTGAAGGTCCTACAGAGAAGTCAGTTATCAAGCCATATGTTCTCCCACTTCTATTCCCCCAGAAATACAAGCAAAAGATATAGATAAGTAGTTTGTTCAATTTCTAAATATATTAAAAAACTGCGTATTAACATTCCTTTGAAGAGTCTCTAGCACAGATGCCCAAATACGCAAAATTCATGAAGGAGATCCTAAGAAATAAGTGAAACCTTGAGGATAATGAAACAGTAATGTTGAATGAAGAATGTAGTGCAATTCTACTAAACAAGCTTCCTCCAAAGGTAAGGATCCAGGGGTTTTTCTATACCTTACATTATAGAAAACTTAAATTCGATATTGTTTTATGTGATCTTCGTGCAAGTATAAATTTAATGCCTCTCTCTATTTTCAGGGCAATGAGTTTGGGAGAACCGAAGCAGACTACTGTCTCACTTCAATTGACGGGTAGATCGATAAAGTACCCACTTGGTGTTATTGAAGATATGCTTGTTAAAGTCGACAAGTTCTATTACCCTAAGATTTCTTCGTGCTTCACATGAGGAAGATAGTAATGTTTCCCTCATATTCGGCTGAACTTTCCTAGCCACAGGAAGAATTTTGATTGATGTGGAAGAAGGAGAACTCATCCTTCGAGTGCAAGATGAGCAAGTTACTTTCAAAGTTTTTAAGGCCACGTCGCAGCCATCAACTATCGAGGAGTGCTTCAAAATTATCACCAAGGACAAGCAAGTAGTAGAAGTACCAAAGAGGGGCATCAAAAATTGTTTAGCAAAGAGTCTAATCAGCCGGCGTCCAAGAATGCAAATTTGAGTAGTAAGTTTCTACTTGAAAGCTGTACCGCCAAACCAAATATGGAAGAAAGCCTTAAAGATTGCAAAAAATCTATTGAGGCTAACACCTTGCATACATGAGCCTCCATGAAGTGCAGCAAAAAGTCTAGCTAATGACTATAACTTAAAGCGCTTCTTGGGAGGAAACCCAAGTTTTCTAACTTTCTTATTAATTTTTCTAATTTTTAATTGTCTTTAGTACTAACTTATGTCTTCTATATGTCAGGTACCCCTCTCTGTAGAGTGATCCAATACTCCCAGATGAACTACAAAATCACCACAACATGAGCACCAGAAAATAGAGTATCAAAGGACCAGAAGTTCAGCCCGACAGCCGAATTTTCGGCCAGCTAGCCGAACTCTGGTAAGCGTTTGACCAAGAATTTTCAGGTGTACACTTTTCAAATTATCTGTTTTCTGAATCTGTTCCGAGATATGTGGGTTTTTAAAATTGAATTGTTTTATGATAAATAAAGTTCTTGATTTAAATATGGATTTCTTATTCAAATTAAAAATTTTGGGATAATTCTCAGTCCTGATTTTGTGCATGGGGCATAACACAATTGAAGTATGGGGGTAGGGGTCAATTCTTCTTTTTGAATTTTTTTTAAAATCTTTCCTTAATTTTTTTTACTTTATCATTTCTTTGTTTTATCTTCTTTATTTCATCCTCTTTAAAATTTCAAAAACTTTTAAAATTCAAATTTCAAAACTCCCTCATCTTTGCCCAAGAGCATTCAGTTTCCAAGATCTCTAGGATTCAAAATTTAAATTTGAAATTTAAATGAAGGGTAGTTTTGGGAAAAGGGTTTATACATCTTCTATATAAACTAACTTCAACCTTTTTTTATTTCTCACAAATCTGAGTCCAACCTCTCAAAACCAGAGCGTTCTATAATCAGGAGAAGGAGTTTCAGAGACCTCAGCCACCAGATCCGCGAAGTTCGAGGCAGGAATTGGCCAGGCAGTCGCACTTTCGGCCAGGTAGCCGAACTTTGGCAGAATCTCTCCCCTGAATTTTTCAGGGACAGTAAGTGCTCTATTTTCTCTCTTTACAGTTCTCAGTTTTTCAGTTCATCATGTCTAAGATTTTTGCTGAGCAGAATATTTACCTTGTGTTCGAAGCATTTGGGATGTATTTTCTGGATCAAATAAGGGTTAGGAATTGGGATTATCTGTTGCATGCTAATACATATGAATTTTTATATCCTCCCCTAGTACAAGAGTTTATGATGATTTTCAAAAAATAACATTGATAGGAATCAAGGAATAATTGAAGTAAATTGGAGGGGGAGATGAAAATCTTGCATTTACAAACTATTTCTGAACAACGGGTACTCTTATTGTGGAAAGACGAACTCAATAACTGGGGAGCCTAGAAAACTACATTCATTTAATGGGAGAACATTGCAAGGTATCGCAAGGGGGTGGCATTAGCGCTAAAACAGTATATAGGAATGTGTATGCGTGATGTAGATGGTTAAATCATTATTTCTTGGGTGTATCATATGTTTCATCCTTTTACTATCAAGTTTTACATATTGTCTACATTTTGATGACTAAGAAAAAGATTTTTCATGTTCTACACACTATTGGACACCATTGCTAGTGCTAAAGATAAACGAAAGATCTTTATGCCAC
>JAVJIF010028221.1:0-41657 GCA_038442645.1 Agave tequilana | reverse complement strand
TGAATGGTAGAAATCCTGAGCTTGGTGGCTTCTCAATCGGTTATATCTAGTTTATCACCTCTGAACTGACAGATAATCAAGTCTCATCTTTCAGTCCAGTAGGGACTATTCCTTGGTCGTTATGTCCAGTTCGCCACCTCTGAATGGCAGGACTTTGAGTCTAGTAATTGCCAATCGGTTATGTCCATATTACCTTTGAACCTACGGATACCTAGATCTCCCTTCTTATGGTACTTCAACTGTCATGTCTAATTCGTCACCTCTGAACAGATAAGTCTATAAATTTGTTCTCCTTCCCTCTACCAGGTCAGGAGTTCTTACTGTCATGTTAATACGACTACCTCTGGACAGCGAATTGTGAGCCTGATGTCTCTTAATTGGTTATGCCCATATTACCTCTGAACTAACGGGTGCCCAGATCTAATTCACCCTTGCAGTTCCTAGTGGGTTAGCTACTAAGTTAATGCGACTACCTCTGGCAGCGGATTCGGAGTTTAGTATGTCTTAGTCTATCATGTCCAGTATATCACCTCTGAATAGACGGGTCCCTAAATTGGATTCACCTTCATTTTGTCATCATGTCCAAATTATCACCTCTGAATGATAAATTTCTAGCTTAGTGGCTTCTCAATCAGTTATGTCTAGTTTATCACCTCTGAACCGACAGATAGCCAAGTCTTCCTTTTTTGTTTACTTTATGTCCAGTCTGTCACCTCTGAACCGTAAACATTCCGGTTTGATAATTCAATCGGTTATGTCCAGTATGTCCCCTCTGAACAATGAATACCAATCTCACATTTTTTTGTCGTTATGTAAGTTCGTCACCTCTGAACGATATGATTCGTGTCTGGTGACTCCTAATCAGTTATGTCTAACTCGTCACCTCTGAACTGACGGATATCCAGATCTAACTTTCCAGCTCAGTAGGGACTCTTCTCGCTGTTATGTCCAGTTTACCACCTCTGAACAGCAAACCCTCTTTTCTAGCGATTCTTAACATGTTATGTCCACATTACCTCTAAACAGACGAATTCCTAGATCTGCTCCCCTTTGTCCCTAGTGAGTTCTCATACTCAGACTGATTTTATCACGTTCCTAACCTCTGAATAATTTTCAGTCAAAGTTCTAATTTTTAGGGGAATTCTACTTGGTGAATGCTCTCTCTTGAACACCTGAGGCAATTCAAAATATTTCGAAATCCGAACCATCCCATTGCGGATTTACGAAAACTTTGAAGGGGGTCTTGTTGACACTCAAGAAAGATAAAACTCTCAGACAACTTTCCAACCTGTATGAACGATGTCCAACTTGTTGACATTTACAAAAGATAAGTCACAAACAAGCTGACGACCAGTTCTTCACCCATCTCAGAGGGGACGAATCAGTAACTTGGACTCTACTGATCCAGTGAAGCAGACAATAAACCGAGGTCATCCTTAAAAGCCCGTAAGAAGGCCCAAGCAGGTCCAGAGACATTAAGTGAGCTAAACACTTAGTCTCGCACAAGCCCACGAGATAAGTCTCGCATGAGAAGCCAAAGTTGCTTAGCATCGCAGGAAGCTCCTTCACGGCCTCGCTGTGAGCTAACTTACAACTTCCCACAGAAATGCTCAGTTAACTCCGCAGAGAGTTAGCTTCTCTCGAAGCCCCACGCAGCTGCGCAGAAGGATGAATGATAGTTTCGCCACAAGTTCTATCTAGCTCCGCTGAGAGCTTTCTTCTAGCTTCGCCAGAAGCTTCTCCTAGCTCCGCCATGAGCTCAACTCAACGACTCCGCTATGAGTCCTTTATAGTCATTTTGACTAAGCAAATCTCTAGATGAAATCAATTCTCCAGATGAGATCATGTTGATTGAGATCAAATTTGGCAGTTGCTTGCCATAATCTTTGACTCTCCCAATCAGGTGAGAAGATCAGGTGAGATCTTTCAGTTATTTGAAAAGAATTAAGGGAGCATCCCTCATTTAGCAGAGCGGATCAAGAGATCAGCGCTACTTGCTATTTCTAACTTCGCGAAAGCTGTCTCTAACGTCGCGGCAAGGCTACTTTTCAGATGTAAAACAGATTGACTCAATCTGTTTTCAGATTTTCAGTGCAATTATACCCCTATTCCTCCTTATAAATAGCCTACCAGAGGCATATAGAGAGGAGGCTGAAAAAAGAGAGGAAAGATGGCTAAGGACAGAGATCTGCTCTCTTGCTTTCAAGAATTCAGGGAATTACTTCTCTAATCAGGGTGCTAATACCCTAAGATCTTCCTCCCTCTCAAGGAATCTCCGGAACCAGGTGAGAAGGAATTCCTAAGGGAGGCAGCTCGAGAAGTAATAAGAGGGCTCTACCGACCTTCTGTTCTCCGATTCTCCAAACCAGGCGAGAAGGGAATCCCATCAGGCGGCAGTCTGATTGTCTAATCGATCGCATCGTCAAAGGGATAAAGTGATCGCGCGCTGATCAGATTCCTAACTTTCCCAGAAATCTCAGGATCTATCTATAATCTTCTTACTGCAAAGAATTACTTGTAATTTAGCTCCTTAACATTTTTTTATAAATTTTCCCTTTGCAAAATCAATGAAAAATAGAGAGGTTGGCTCAAGTATATATCTGAGAAATAGTTAAACTGCATGGAATGCCTGAGTCTATTATATCAGATCGGAATCCTAGATTTCAATCTAGATTTTGGAGAAGCCTATCCGAAGCTATGGGCGCTAAGTTGCAACTCAATACAGCGGCACACCCTCCAAAAAGATGGACAGTCAGAGAGGACAATTCAAATATTGGAAGATATGCTGAGAACTTGTGTATTAGATTATGGGAAAAGTTGGGACAATTATTTACCTTTAGTGGAGTTTGCTTATAATAATAGTTATCAGTCCACCATTGGTATGCCTCCGTTTGAAGCATTATATGATAGAAAATATAGATCACTGATCTGTTGGGAGGAAGTTGGGGATAGAAGGATATTTGGCCCTGACATAATTCAAGAAGCCACTGATAAGATTAAGTTAATTAAGAGAGGATGAAGGCAGCCCAGAGCAGGCAGAAAGCTTATGCAGATAATCGCCGCAGACCACTAGAATTTGAGATAGGGGATAAAGTTTTCTTGAAGGTATCTCCAATGAAGGGAGTGAGACGCACAGGCAATAAAAACAAGTTAGCTCCTAGATATGTTGGACCATTTGAAATATTGGATAGAATTGGACCGGTTGCTTATCGTTTAGCCTTACCTCCTGTTTTGGAGAGGATGCACAATATATTTCATGTCTCTCAGTTAAGGAAGTACGTACCTGATCCTGACCATATAATCTCCTATGGACCTCTGCAAATACAAAAAGAGATGTCATACACGGAAGAGCCAATACAAATCTTAGATCGTAAGGAGAAACAATTGAGAAGCAAAATTATTTCTTTGGTCAAGATTTTATGGAGGAATCAACACATAGAAGAAGCAACTTGGGAGCTGAAAGAGGAGATGCGGAAGAACTATCCACATTTGTTCCAGGGTACGTTGAGTTTCGAGGACGAAACTTCTATAAGGAGGGTAGAATATAACATTTGCCTTAACTAATTACCTTTATCTTAATACTTGAATGCTTTAGGGAGGTGATGTGGAAACAAGTATTCATGTAAGATACTTATACTATATATTATATTATACATATATTAGTATGTATACATTAGTATGTATGTATATGGATTTAAATACACACATATGCATGTTGACTTATTTACATATCCCCACCATAATTGTTGGTACAAGTACTTCATAAAAGGGGAGGGATGGAGACCTTACTTATAGGAGTAAGGTATAGGTGTAGGGAGATGGTGTTAGGGGGGTACTTGGCATGATATAATTGAAAGGAATGAAGTATAAATAGGGGAAAATGAGGAGAAAACTCATTTGGCAACACTCCTTCTCTTCATTTCCAACTCCAAACTCCCTCACTTCTCTCATTTGCAGCCGGCCGGGAAAAAACAATCAGCAGCCCATTCATTTTTCCTCCATTTTCTTCACCTACACGCTCTCTCCCCCTCTCATTCCCTCATAAATCTTTCCCTTTAGCTCCTTTATACTAAAAAGGCTTCCTTTACGTATTTATCTCCAAAGGCTTAATAGAACATGAAAAAGTGGTGATCTAACATCACCTTAGAAGAAATTCTTGAAGACAAGGTTGGCATAGGTTATCAAGTTAAGAGGGTGATATTGGTTTAAGAAGGTAAGCAAATCCTTAAGACTACTACACCCTCTTATGCTCTTTTAACTATAAACTAATTATGACATTGTTATGGTCTTGTAGGCTCTATTATAGCCGGTGACCAAGCTTGATAAAGGGATATTCTCTTCAAGGGTGAGTAGAACATCCAAACTCTAATTTAATAGTAGGTAGTGTAAAGTTTGAAATAAAGTGAAAAGTGTTAAGTTATAAGTGGACGTGAAATTGAAAGATAATGCAGGTGTGTGGTTTATAGATTTTATGTGTACATTATAAATAATCTTATGGTAATCATGTAGTAACTATTTTCATGTATGCTTACCATTGTGCACGATTGATAAATTTTATTGTGTGAATACATGGTAATCAACTACATGTCTTTTTAGAAAAAATAGTTCTATGGATAAATATAATACTTGATGCTATGCATATATATATGACTATGCATATTTAAAATGACATAATATGTTGGTTATCTTGAAAAGGCTCGCATGTTGATTAGCAAGTGATTACTTATACATGTTAATGACTTTCATAATGTTAGCATGTTGTAAAGTAGAAATTATGAAAATTATTATGTTGTCATTGCTCTATGAATCCTTGCATGTTGTTACTACATGAAGGATATGATTATTACATATTTGGAGGAAGGGACCGGGTTGAATCGGAAGTGACCGAAAGGGAGAATATTATGATAACGTATCAGAGGAAGGGACCGGTTTAACCAGAAGTGATCGAAGGGGAGAATATTACGTTGAATAATGTATAGGAGAAAGGGACCGGGTTTAACCGGAGATGACCGAAGGGGAGTCCAATTTTATGTTTAACAAGAGTGTTAATAGGGTTAAGATAAAAATTGCATGTTAAAACTATATAAAAATCTTAAACATTAGACTCTGTGATGAGTCGACTGGTATAGGCAAATTCTAACTAGATTAGTCGACTGACCCATGGGCCAAGTCGACTATAGATGTGAAATACAGGTACGCAAGTCTCTGGAAACCACCACTAATCGACTATATAAGATATGTTAGTCGACTAGATTTAGTTACAGGCAGCAAACAGAGAGTGGACATCTTCTTTTAGTCATAATTAGTCGACTATAGACGGTGATAAGTCGACTAGTATCTAGAGTAGTCAACTATACAAGATAGGATAGTTGACTAAAATTGTTATAAGCAGCAACAGAGAGCACACATCTTTTTGGTCAAGACTTAGTCGACTATGGATGGCTTATAAGTCGACTAGTTCCAAGTGTAGTCGACTATACAAGATAGGGTAGTCGACTAGGTAAGTCTCAGGCAGCTAACAGAGAGTGAATATCTTTTTGAACAGAGCCCAGTCGACTATAGCTTCAATATAAGTCGACTAATAGTAGTACTAGTCGACTATAGGAATAGGCAAGTCGACTAATAACACCAATTTCTGTGTTTTGGACAGGACTTCAGCAAATACCTAAAAATGTGCAAAAATAATGTAAATTACAATGTTAACCTTATGATAAATCCCAAATAGACATACATAATGGTCATGCATATAATTACTGTTTTACTTACTGAGCTGTCGAGCTCACTCTAGTTTATTAATCACCTTCAGCTTTGGATAAAGGTAAGGAACCCGCTTAATGGCAATATACGGGATAGGTGACAACGGGAGATATTTTCACCCTTTTGGCATGTTCTTTTTATATGCATATATTGTTTTAGAAAAATTATGTAAAACTTTTATGTTAATGTTTGCAATGAACTTTTGTAAAATATTGAAATGCTTGTATTATTAGGTGCTTGACTCGAATATTGTGTAATATTGTGGAGTTTTATGGAATAGTAATGTGTAGGCTATGTTTCCTACTGGATTGTCAGATAAATATTTTGAAAATATGATAAATCATGCTGAGATCGCATATGTATTTTAAGCGGAATATATTGTGAGCCTTAAGTAGGCTGATGTTAGCCGAAATTGAAGTGTTGTATCTTGATGGTCCCACGCTTGGATTAAGGATAATCATAATGATTGTGATAACTGAAAATATTAAGACTGAGACCGTTACAGTAGTGGTGGTGGAGTAGCAGAGGAAACTGCCAGTATGGTGTGGTAGGGTGTGCGTGCGGTATGTGCCTTGAGGATTAGGGAAGCGACCCCTTCTTCTCAGAGAAGAAGGTGTATTTATACATAATATTGGTAGTGGAGAGGATATGGATAGATACAGATCTTCAATTATTCGGTTCAAATATGTAGATCCTCGTAACTGCTGAGATTGTATCTGGGTTGTTAACTTTGGTGTGCTGGAGGTTTACTAGTTTCTATCTCCAACTGCTCTGAATAGTTGTAAGGTGGCTTTAGACGAAGAAGAGGATAGAGTTGCATAACAGATTTCACGATTCGAAAAAGTTCGCCTCCATCTATATGTGGTGATGGATAAAGTCACCATGTGTCAGGGCATTCAGTCTGGAGTTGAGTCGGCTTTGAGCGGCTGTATGACTTCGAACTATGAGACGAGAGACATCTTCAGAAAGTAGTATAGTTTCGGAGCTGTGGTTAAAGGTTGTCGTCAGATTTAGACGTGGTTGAGATTCAAAATGGAATACTGAGAGCTTCCTCATGTTCCTTCCATTAGACACGCGTCATGATCCTGATAGTGATCAAATTTTGACCCTTACAGATGCCCTCTCCGCTTTCGCACTTGTCAGAGCTCGCAGGGGAAAAGTGGGGGAGCAGAGTCTTTAAGTGACTTCTTTTGTCTATCGTGGTGCTGGGAAGTTAGGAGATTGTCCTGAGTATCTCTCTACATCATGGTGGATCATCAACATTTAATGGGAGGTGTCGCCTGTAGAAGCCAGCTGTCATCTAGTTACGTCAAATGCCGATTCAAATCTTGATGTCATTATGAGTGATTTGATTCCCAATATTATAATGGCTTAATAGCGACGGTTAACTTTTCGTCTCCTCGATTGGGCAATCTTTTCGGGTTGTGGGATGACTTTTAAGGGCTCGCTATTTCCAAGACTCACATTGATGGCGATGAACTCAGTCATCTGTCTATAAAATTGGAGGAGATCTGGGGAAAGGAGATCATCTTCAACTTCTCTAAGCTTTTCAAAATTCACCAAAAATCATCATGCTTTCTTCCTTCTTCATCGGATAGAGGAAAGAAAAGGAGAGGGGACCAGAGGAGAATGATGGGCAGACTCTTGCTCTCCGGGAGTCTGATCGGCTTGTCGCATTAGTAGCCATGAAGGACTTGTTATGGCATATTAGTTTCCATGACAGAGTGACGTCATCGAGAGTGACAGATAGGATTCTTGCTTCAACTGGATCGGGTGATCTGGTTTCCAGTTCGCTCAATCTTGAGTAAGTAAGCTTTGATCATGAGGCTAGGAGCCTCTTTTCTTATGGCATGTGAGAGGAAGAAGGAGAAGGAGCTCATCGGCTGGATGGGTCGAAGAATCACTCCTCTTCCTGGAGTTTAGAGCTCTCCCGCAGAACACCTTAGAGGGGATGTGATACCATCACCTTCTTACGTGTCTTGCAGGCTTTAGTATAGTTGGACACCGCTGCCTCGCTTTCAGAGGGCTTCCTGAGAGTCTCTCATTTTTCTTGCAAATATGAGGAGAATGATGGCGTGGGCGAAGAGGTGTGACTTCTTCTGGTAGATGCTCCTCAATGAGTGTTTCCTCAGAGCGGGGGTTGACAGAGGTGAAAGGATCAGAGCATCTGGATTTGAATCTTCTGTATTTCTTTTTCAAAAACACAGAGATGTAAAAGAATATTTTGTATTACACTCTTAGATGAAATATTTTTTAGCATGAAAATGGTTATGTATGGATCTTGATTTGTTTGCATTTACTATAAGGCTTTTGGATATGATATGATCATGCCTCTTTAGAGTGCTGATCTCTATCTCCGGTATGGTTGGTTCGGAATGGAGTGCCTTGGCGAATTTGCGTTCTTATTTTCAAGTGAATGTGATCCCATCAAAGACTCCTAGTGGGAGAGATCCCAGTAGCAGAGTGGGTCCACAGTCATCTTCGAGGGGGTAATCCCATCAAGGGAGCAGCGAACTCTAAACTCTAAGTGGGGAACAATTTCAACAGTGTAGTGTATCCACAGTCGTCTCTGAGTGGGGGTAATCCCATCAGTGGAGTGGTGAATTTGGCAGAACTCTAAGTGGGGGATAATCCCATCAGCAGAGTGGGTCTGTAGTCATCTTCGAGTGGTGGGTAAGCCCATAAGCGGAGTGGCGAAATTCGCCAGACTTTGAGTGAGCGGCAGAGTGGGCTGAAATGTTTAGGAACAAAATGTAATTTATTTGATGATTAAATAAAATACATGAAATTTAACTGAAATACAGAGGGTGTTATTGGTGGAGGTACTCCCTGTCTTCATTGGAGGGATCAGATCACTCAATTGCCTTATACTAGGTGATCATGTGTTGTGGCTGGGTAGGAAGCAGAGCGCTTGACTGTCCTGCATCGGAGGCTGACCCAGGGGTAAGGACGTATTCTTTAAGGAAGCCTTGGCGGATAAGTTCTTTCAGATATTTTTGGAGACTTATATAGTGGACGGTCAGGTGTCCCTTACTATTGTGATAAGAACAGTATTCTTCCACTCTGGGGAGTGTAGGATTGTATTGGATTAGCTTCGGGCGCTTCACCCATGACTGGTCCTTGATGGTATGAAAACTTCGTTAATGGGAAGCGTCAGTGGAGTTAAGTGTAAATCCATTTTGAAGGCTTAGAGTGGACTTGATGAGAGAACTGGGAACAACTATCTTTTGCAGGTAGGTTGCCCCCGATTTGGGTTATTGACATTGTTGGAGCTTTATTCCACGACTTCGACTTCTCTCAGTTGTTGTCGCATTTAAGAGACTAGTTGGCAGATCTCTTTAATGCTTCCTCTAACTGGATGTAAGACTGGAATCAGGATAGGACTTCACTCATTCGAGTGACGTCATACTTCAGCAGATGTTTGTATAGAGGGTGAGAAATTTGCATTCTGTTGATGAATATGAGTGTAGAGACATCTTTACCGCAATTGAAAATCTTGACGAGATGGTTTTGAAAGTAGCTAATGTACGACTTGAGTTATCGCCCTATCTCATTTGACAGTAAGGAGGTGGTGGCTATTCTTCTTGGCCTCCTAACGGGAGGCATATTAGGTGAGAAACGCCTTATGGCAGCAGAGTGTATAACCAATCCGAGATCACACCTTTCAGACTAGACGGAAAGGTCATGCACATGAGTGGATCGTTACAGAAGTAGATCTAATGTGCTGATGAGACACTGGCTCTAGAGTAGTAGTCTAAGGTTGGAGTTGCAAATTTCTTCGGGAACTCACACTCCAAGATTTCTTCGGAGAGAGGGAGCTGGAGACTTTGGCAGCAACTTGTTTCAGTCAGCTACAGTTGCAGCTTCATTCCTCGATCAGCCTTTGGACCAAGTCGTCGAAGGTTCGGATATATGGGAACTCCTCAATCCTCTCAGAGTCTGGCCGTGCTGAACTCCCATTCAGAAACGAGGCAAATCAGCTTTGTTGTCAGAGTGGTCTTCATGCAGGAAAGAGGTCAGTCTGGATTGCCTTAGGTTTGTGATGAACCTGTCAACTCGAGTCTCCCTAATTTTGAGTTTGTCCTCTGGCTCACCTGGGTTCTTTGGAAGGTGACGATCTGTGCCTGGAGTTGATCGTTGAGTTGCTTCAGTGCCTCCTGCTGCCGGCGGCGTTGCTCCTGTAATCTTATGAAATATCCAAGTTGAAAGCATTGATTTCAACTAAAATGAAATTAACATGATTCAAGATCTTATTAACAATAATAATCATATCAGGAAGGCACAAAAAAACAAAATTACATCGGATATCCAAATTTGAAGTCGAATCCCTAGATCAGAACAACTCAAAATCACCAAGGACGAAAAATTCACAAGAAATTTTTGGTAAGGAAGTAAACCTTAATTTCAAAATTGATTGTCTGACCTTCAACTTCTGCAATGTTGATTGCCTAAACTGATTATTGATGTAACATCCCGATCCCGTGGGTACGGAGATATTACTGCGATGTATATATGCATATCGGAAATACCCTCACATATATACGCTAAGCATCAGTACAGGCAAGAATCAGAGTACGAAGGTACATGGTGCATTATACATTCCAACATATGAGTACAATTACAAAGTTATCACAAGATATGACATAAGATTACGAGAATATTACTTCAATGATAGGCGCAAATGCAAGAATACAAAGAGATATACAATTATAAATAGTACAAAAGATGCTCACGAATTACAAAAGAAAAACTCGAGAGACGAGCAAGGGGTCTGAAAGGATAGGGCCCCGGACGGTCAGCTGCTGATCCACGATGCTACGCTATGCATCTCTGATCACCAGGAAGTCCACCACAATCCAAACTCCAAGATCCGAACATGCAAGTCCAAGAGAATCAGAAACTCCCCAACGAATGGTAAGAAGAGTGTCAAGTTGCGTGCATAGACAGACACACGTGTATCGATAAATCTGAGTAGAAAAGCATATATTGAAAATCGTGTCCTGAGCATAGAACACAAGAGTAGGCTAGGAGGCATCAAGTAAAGTAAATGTGACAAAAGCAGTTATACAAACCCAAATTATAGATCAGTGAGATTAGTACGTCGAAAGAATAATCCAAACAAGAAAACCCTCATATATACACCATATACCTCATGTTACCGTATCAGAGTCAATATAACTCGAGTTTTCTCCTAAACTAAGAAAATTGTTGGCCCAAAGGCCCATCACTCTAGTTTTGATGATGATCAACTCATGTAGTTATAGTACTAATGATCTTGTGTTTAATTAGTGACAGATTTATGATCAAGATCTTAGTAGGTGCATAGCTTCAACAAAGGATTTGAAGTTAAGTTTTGGAGCTAGCACGGTTTGATCCAAGAGTCATTGGATCGTGTTTGGATCAAGTCAAGAAGATGAGAAGGCTTCAAGTAAAGACTTCAAGAAGATGAAGACTTGTGTCTAGGTTTGTTTTTTATAAGATTTTATTTTTAGATAAAATGTAAATGATAGAAAAGTTGGTGGATTGCTCAAGTACATATACACACACTCTTGATTTAGTTTGTTTTAGAAAAGAATTTTAACCAAAAACCAAACCGGTAATCAAGTGAAGACTTCAAGTGTTTTTGATTTTTGGTATTCTACTTTATATGTTTTAAGCAAAACCAATTTTAGAGCTTAATGTCAAAACATAGATATTTCATCATGTTTGTGTAGTGGATCATATCCATACACACTATGCTTCAAATGAGTTTAATATCTTGTTTTTGTATTTGGTGAAGTTTTAGAAAAACAAGTTTTGAAAAATCAAGTTTGGAAAAATACAGTTTTCATTTGAGCTAATTTTTTCATATTACAAAAATAGTCTAAATCATTTGTAACATGCCTTGAATTTGTGCAAGCATGTTTGTTTATCAAAGTGTATTGGTAAAACTATTTTTGTAGATTTTTTGTGATTTTATGGGATTTTATTTCATTCAAAAAGACCAAGTTTTAAATCCCAGTTTTCTGTTTCCAGGCTTCAGCCGGTCGACCGACCCGGTCGACCGATGTCTGAAGTCGGTCGACTAGGCGGTCGACCGACGTGCACAGACGTGCATGCCTTTGTGCACTGGAGGGCCCGTCGACCGCCAGAGAGCTTCTGCTCTCGGTCGACCGGACCGGTCGACCGGCAGAGAGATCTGCTCTCTGTTCCAGTAGCTCGGTCGACCGAGCGGTCGACCGTTGCTTTAACGGTCTGAAATATGACCGTTGGCTGATCGACCGGACGGTCGACCGACAGTTCTGTCAGGCTTCCAACGGCTAGTTTTTGGAGCCCTATAAATTTGGCCATTTGGGGGCTGTTTTTATTAAGATTTTTAGAGAGTTTTTAAGCCAGTTTTTCCTATTCTTTTAAGAGGTTTTTCTCCACAAAATTTAGAGCCAATACTTCCAATTAAAAGGAGAGTTTATCAAGAGTGTTTAAAAAGAGATTTCTTGAGTTTTCCTCCACCATTCTCAACCTTGTTTTTCTCACACAACACTTGAGCTATCCATTGACATTCATCCTATAGGAGTGTTGTAGTGAGAGTTTTTATTGGTGATCAAAGTGTTTAGATCACCAAGAGATCTTTTCTTGTTTCTTTGAGGAGGCGGACGAGTGCGTTCGCGGTTGTTTAGAGTTCGTGTGTGAACTCTTTGTTTGAGGTGCGGTCTCGGCGAGCTTGTGGGCTTGCGGTGTGTACGGGACTAGGGAGTCCGAGGGCTTGTAGGTGTTGCGGCACCGAGGAGTGATCCATTGGGATCGTGCATAGTGGAAATCCTTCGTGTGTTGAAGGCGGGGATGTAGAGCAAGTGTGCTCGAACCTCGAAACAAATCCCTTGTGTTTGCGATTGCTCACTCTCTCTCTCTCTCTTTGTCTCTTATTTATATCTTGCATGCTTTTACTTGTCTTATCTTTACATGCTTGATATATTGTGTGCCCATATTGTATATGCTTGGGTTTGTTTGCTAACACTTGTATTCAACCAAAAGAGTCAACGCGGCACCTCAACCCTTATCTAGGGGAATCTAGAGGAGTTAATCCAGAGCCATCACGGGGAATTTGGCTACACTCTTGTGTTATACGTGGTGTTTAGTTTAAATAGTTTGTTTAGGTCATAATAGTTTTTAATTCCACATTATTTGGCATTTAGTGACCATTAGATTAGCCATCACCTATTCACCCCCCCTTAGGTGATCCTACAATTGGTATCAGAGCCAAGTGCTCTGAATTTGGGTCTTACAACCTAGAGTTAAAGATCCTCATTTCTAGGCTAATCACAATATTTGTACACACACCATGGACTTCATGTCACCACCCATGTTTGACATTCTTAACATCCAAATTTGGAAGGTTAAGATATCTATGTACCTCAAAGCCCTAGGCATTCATGTTTATCTTACTACCACTAATGATTATTGTTTAAATGGCAAGAATATTGAGGCTAATTCAAAAGCCCTAAATGCTTTAAAGTCTATCCTAAATGATGATTATTTATCTAGGGTTTCTAACATTGATTCGGCTTTTGTGGCTTGGAACATCATCACCTCCTTGACGAAAAGGATCTATATTATGCCGGGAGCGATTCGGATGTTGAAAGTGACACCTCCAACATGTGCTATATGGTCCAAGGGGATAACTCTCTTGAGGTAACTACCGAATCCGAGTTAGATGATGAAGACATGTCATATGATGAGCTCACTTCTTTTTGTCAATAACTTCTTGAAAAATATGACATGATTAAAAAGGAAAATAAGAAAATGAAAAAGGATTTTGTTTGCATGCAAAAGAAAATGATTCATTTAAAAATAAGATTGCATGTTTAGAAAAAGATAAAGAAATTTTGAAAAATGAGAATGTTTCCTTAATGTCCAAATTGAATGATTTGTGTGAAGGAAACACTATTTTGAAAAATAAAATTGTTTTAGTGGAAAAACAAAAAGAAGTTGTTTTCAAGAAAACTCTTGTTTAAAAAGAAAAATTTGTGAAAAAGAAAGTTTTTCTAAAAAGAAAAAGAAAATTGTTTCACAATCTCACCATGCTTTACATGCCACCATTGATGAAAGTGAGATTAAATTTTTGAAAAATAAAATTAATAGTTTGAGCTCTACTTTGAGCACATGTGCATTTAACCACACTAGATTGGAGTCTATATTTTCAAAGAAACAAGCTCCACATTCTCATGCACATCATCATGCATATGCACACTTTGCACGTCATGTTCACAAACACACTCATATGCATCCTAAGGTGTACAAGTGTACACATTGTGGCCGCAAAGGCCATTTAGCAAAATTTTGTTATGACAAGTTACATCATATTAATTTTGCTAATAAAAATGTTTTAAAGTTTGTCAACGAACCCAAACATTTTGCAACTAATAATGTACCTTACAAACTAACCCCAAGGACCCAAGAAAAAATGGGTACCAAAATCCCACCTTGTGTTTTTGATGTAGGTGAGGGCTCTCACACGACGTGAGAGGGATGGTGCCTTGATGGTGAATGCACATGGACTTGATGGACACATATATAAATGCATCGCTATCAAGGAGGTTTGGTGGGTCAACCACCATGTTTGGAGTTTTGGAACATAGTTCCTTAGTTGGTAACTATTTCTAAACTCTTATTTCATTTACATGCTTATTCATTTGTAATATCATATAGCATGTTCATGTTTTATTTGTTTTATGTGCTTCATGTGGTAAATACTAGTTTAAATGTAGTTTTCATCAAAACTTGTATTTATACATGTACAAATAGTGAGAACAAATTGATTCATATATGTTTGCACTTCATGCTCATTTGTACCCACTATATGCACATATATAGGTTAGTTTTGATGATTCTTTCATTTATACTTATTTTGCCAATTTTCATGTTTTATTTCATGTTATGTGATTTTTATTCAAATCTAATAAATATACATGTATACCCGTGAGTCTCTTGCCTTTATGCAAATACCTTTAATAGACTCTTTTATGTTTGGGATATGTATGCATATTGTTAGATTTAGATAAATCATACATATACTTAGAAGTTTGTTTTGTTTTAATGAAAAATAAATTTTCATGTTTGGTTTGATAAAATAAAATGAATAATTTGTTTTGATCATTTTGAGCTTCATTGACTATTTTCATGAAAATGCTAGTTACATGATTTTTGAACACTCACACCTTATTTGTTTATTCATGACTTTGTTTCATGATTATTTTTGAGCTTTATGGACCATGAGTGCTTAAATTTTTATGTGTTTAGTATGATTCAGGAAAAACATATGATTTGGTTTCAAGTTTTTGAAGGATCTTTAACTAGTTTTTCAAAAATTAATTTAACTAGTTATTTATTCTTCAATGTTTTATGAGTTATACACATGATCCTATTATTGTTTCAATTGGTATCATTGAATCATTTCAATTGGTATTAATTTGACTCTATTTTTGTATATACTCATATTTTGTTTTCTTATATATGTATGTATCAATTTCAATTGGTATACTCATTTTTCATACATATATATGACTTATTTGTGCTTGAGTTAAAATTGTTTTACATGTTTAAAGCACAAAGTTGTTTATGATAAGAAAATAAAAATTTTAAGAAAAATTCTCAAGATTTGTTTTATTGAGAAAATTCAAATTTTTGTTTTATAAAAAAAATCAAAAGATTTTTGAGTTGTATTGCCTATATGCAAGGAGAGCTTAACATCTCTTCTACATATAGATTCATGTTGAGTGTATTGTATATTGAAAAGCTTGACAACTCTTCTTTATATGGTACACGTGTGTAGGGGGAGCTTCACATCTCCTCTTATGCATTACAGATTATGTGTTATGTGAATTAGGGCTTGTCATCCCTTCTTCATGTAATGCATATATGTAGGGAAGCTAACTTAGCGTCTTCCTCTTCATGAATGTATATCGCATATAACCCTTTATTGATTGATTTATGTTTACCCCTTCATTAGTTCCTTGTTTCGGACAAAAAGGGGGTGAAAAATTTGATGATTTTGTTTTTACTTTAACCCCTTTGTTGATGATTGACAAAAGGAGGGAGAAGTATTTGAGATATATGCATGTTTTCCTTACTTAAGGGGGAGAAGTATTTTTTTCCTTGCTTAAGGGGGGTAGTATTTGTGTTTATGCATATATGTTTTGTTTTGCAAATAGGAGAAAAAGATTTTGTGATTTTGTTTTATGCTTGATTAGCATGTTTACTCCTTCATTTGCATACATGTTTATGAGCATACATTGCATATTTATTTGTTTATTTGTTATGCATGAGTTAAGGGGGAGTTTCTTTGAAGCTTTACTTTAATCCATGCATATATAACTTCATGAGTTTTGTCATCATCAAAAATGGGGAGATTGTTGGCCCAAAGGCCCATCACTCTAGTTTTGATGATGATCAACTCATGTAGTTATAGTACTAATGATCTTGTGTTTAATTAGTGACAGATTTATGATCAAGATCTTAGTAGGTGCATAGCTTCAACAAAGGATTTGAAGTCAAGTTTTGGAGCTAGCACGGTTTGATCCAAGAGCCATTGGATCGTGTTTGGCCAAGTCAAGAAGATGAGAAGGCTTCAAGTGAAGACTTCAAGAAGATGAAGACTTGTGTCTAGATTTGTTTTTTATAAGATTTTATTTTAGATAAAATGTAAAGGATAGAATAGTTAGTGGATTGCTCAAGTACATATACACACACTCTTAATTTAGTTTGTTTTAGAAAAGAATTTTAACCAAAAATCAAACCGGTATTCAAGTGAAGACTTCAAGTGCTTTTGATTTTTGGTATTCTAGTTTATATGTTTTAACCAAAACCAATTTTAGAGTTTAATGTCAAAAACATAGATATTTCACCATGTTTGTGTAGTGGATCATATCCATACACACTATGCTTCAAATGAGTTTAAATATCTTGTTTTTGTATTTGGTGAAGTTTTGAAAAATCAAGTTTGAAAAAATACAGTTTTCATTTGAGCCAATTTTTTCATATTACAAAAATAGTCCAAATCATTTGTAACATGCCTTGATTTTGTGCAAGCATGTTTGTTTATCAAAGTATATTGGTAAAACTATTTTTGTAGATTTTTTGTGATTTTATGGGATTTTATTTCATTCAAAAAGGCCAAGTTTTAAATCCCAGTTTTCTGTTTCCAGGCTTCAGCCGGTCGACCGACCCGGTCGACCGATGTCTGAAGTCGGTCGACTAGGCGGTCGACCGACGTGCACAGACGTGCACGCCTTTGTGCACTGGAGGGCCGGTCGACCGCCAGAGAGCTTCTGCTCTCTGGAAAGTCCCGGTCGACCGGCAGAGAGCTCTGCTCTCTGTTCCTGTAACACCCGCTCCCGGAATACGTACTTAGTTGCGTATTCAGATTTTTCGATCGTATTTTTCAAATTTACTTCCTGTATTTGTTTTATGAATTCTTTATATGATAGTTTTTTTTTGGATTTGGATTCGTGGACTCGGAGTCAGCCCTAGTCTGAACCGGGAACTTGATCCTAGAGTATTACTTGATTTGGACATTCTGGTTATCCGATTTGACCAATTTCAGTTTCAAATATCATTTTCCAATATTCTAGATTTCCATGATTTTCTAGAATTTTCCTCGATTAAGTTGAAAATCTTCAAAACCGGTGTCGGCCAGTTCCGCTGACCGTTCCCGGATTTTAATTTACAAACTAATTGGAATTACTGAAAGTATCTTTAGACATTATTTCTTAAAATCACATTTCCTATCTAAATACCTTTTTTTGAGAATTTTATGAATTTATGAAATTCCACCGGATTCGGTATCGGCCAGTATCGCTGGTTGATTCCAGGATTTTTAGTTTACGATCAGGATTGAATTTCTAAAATCCGTTTTCACTTTACTTCTTAAAATCATATTTTCTTCT
Organism: Agave tequilana; assembly: GCA_038442645.1. Classification (NCBI taxonomy): domain Eukaryota; kingdom Viridiplantae; phylum Streptophyta; class Magnoliopsida; order Asparagales; family Asparagaceae; genus Agave; species Agave tequilana. The sequence continues at coordinate 23,979 of JAVJIF010028221.1, read as the reverse complement.
TTAATACATTTTCTGAGATTTTTTCAGAATTTATCAAAATCCGGCCAACCCGGTGTAGACCGAGATTGACGGTGGACTTCAGGATTTTTAATTTGAACATGGCATTGAATTTCTGAAAACTGATTTCACCAAAAATCATTTTATAATATTTATTATTTTTGAGAATTTTTGGGAAGCTTTCTGGATTACTTTATTTTTGAGGTTTTCCGGATTTTTGGTGTTTTCCCCAGATACCGGGATTTTGCTTTAATATTCCAATTTGTCTTTTTCCATTTTTCCTCCTCAAAACGCCGGCTTCACCATCCTTGGATCTTGCATTTAATGCAAAGATCTTCTCTTCACTTCTCCCCCACACTTCATTTAATGTGCTGCCACCAACTCCCATCAAGCACCATGCCTTTTTGTCCTTTTGTGAAACGTCACCTTCTTCTCCCTTGAAACGCCGCATTTATTCCCGCGTTAGGCTAATTTGGCCTAAACGCAAGGTTGTGGGCTGCGTTTTGGATTGTGAAACGCAAGCTCTTTTTGGTGTGTCCTTTTGATTTGAAGTGCACCTTATTATATTCTTTTCCTTACCATTATATAATACCCCACTCTCTCTCTCTCTTTGATTATTTCTCTCCTCCTTCTTTTAGCAGCCAACAGAGAGCTTTTGGCAGCCATGGCTTTGCCTTGGCCGGCCACTTCCCCATCACCTTTCACCTTCCATTTTCCCCCACCATTTCTACCACCAACACCACCAACTTCTTCACTTCTTTCTCCACCACCACCTCCTTCATTTTAACCACAACAAACACCACCATGCCACCTTCTTCTTCCTCTTTTCCACCATGAAACACCATGAACCCATCTTCTCCACCAAAACTTCTCCACCCTCTCCACCACCATATGCTCCACCGTAGCCGCCACCAAGTATACCCTCTTCACCTCCTCGGCGAGCTCTTTCATCCTATCCGACTCGTCGCTCCCCGTAACACCGTTTGCAAAATCTCATTTTGACCACTTGAACTAGACTTGCACCATCTAATTTCATCTCTTGTGAGACCGGCCTCACCTTTTGGTTTGGGGCCGCGTTCTTCTCCGTTGGCGTGACGCAAAGGGCCGGTACCTTCCTTTTGGATTGGGGCCGAACTTCCCTTTGCTGGACGCAGCAAGGATCATCTTGGGCGAGTAACTTTACTCGCCAAGACTTGGATAATTTATTACATACTTGTATTTTTATATCAACAACCACAACCCTCAAAAGTCAGTTTTGTTCCGCGTCTGCCCACTTTTCTGCGTCTGCCTTCTTTCCCGCGTCTGCCTTCTTTTCTGCGTCTGCCTTCTTCCCGCGTCTGCCTTCTTTTCTGCGTCTGCCTTCTTTCCCGCGTCTGCCCCTTTTCTGCGTCTGCCTTCTTTCCCGCGTCTGCCTTCTTTCTGCGTCTGCCTTCTTTCCCGCGTCTGCCTTCTTTTCTGCGTCTGCCTTCTTTCCCGCGTCTGCCTTCTTTTCTGCGTCTTTGCGTCTGCCTTCTTTCTCCGCGTCTGCCTTCTTTCCGCGTCTGCCTTCTTTCGTCTGCCGTCTGCCTTCTTTCCCGCGTCTGCCCACTTTTCTGCGTCTGCCTTCTTTCCCGCGTCTGCCTTCTTTTCTGCGTCTGCCTTCTTTCCCGCGTCTGCCTTCTTTTCTGCGTCTGCCTTCTTTCCCGCGTCTGCCTTCTTTTCTGCGTCTGCCTTCTTTCCCGCGTCTGCCTTCTTTTCTCGTCTGTCTTGCCTTCTTTCCCGCGTCTGCCTTCTTTTCTGCGTCTGCCTTCTTTCCCGCGTCTGCCTTCTTTTCTGCGTCTGCCTTCTTTCCCGCGTCTGCCCACTTTTCTGCGTCTGCTTCTTTCCCGCGTCTGCCTTCTTTTCTGCGTCTGCCTTCTTTCCCGCGTCTGCCTTCTTTTCTGCGTCTGCCTTCTTTCCCGCGTCTGCCTTCTTTTCTGCGTCTGCGTTCCTCGCGTCTCACTTTCCAGAACCCGCGTCTCCCTGTGTCCCTTTCTCTCTCTAGGCTGCTCACTCTTCCTCTCTCCTCTTCACTTTCTCTCTCCTCATACATTTATATTATATTTATGGCGCGTGCGCGAGTTCCATGGATTCCAGACTTTCGGCTTTCCGGTGATTTAGGCGAGTGTTCTCGCTCTCGCCTCCACTTGGGTTCCCCGCCTTGTCGGTTGATATGTATTTTACTTCATGTCTCCATGTATTTTGTATTGGGCTGAGTCCTGTATCTGTGTATGGCCGAGTGCCAATCTCTGGATATGTATTGCTCTGTGACGAATGCTTGTACTAGGTAGTTTCCTTCTTGTACATATACCATGCCTGTGATGTATTGTACTGCCTTATACCATACTTGGCTTCTGGACCCTTCAGCCTCCGGTCCCTCACTGTCTCGAAAGAGGCGTGATTGGGATCGTCAGGTTTCTCAGCTCCGCCTGGTGAGCATGCTTAGCGCCCAGTGCTTTATTCACTAAATTCGTTTAGGCGAGTTGCTGCCGGATTCTCCGCTCGTATCTTGATCCGAGTGTCCCGGTAACCTCGTAGAACGCATTAGTGTCTAAACTCTGTTCGCTACTTGTGCCCCCAGCTTGTTCGGCTTCGCCTGGTTATCATGATCAGCGTTCAGCGCTTTACCACTAGATTCGTCTAGGCGAGTTGCTGCCGGATTTACTGCTCGTACTTCAGTCGAGTCGTCCCGGTAACCTCGCCAGACGCTCCAGTGATAAATACTGTTTGCTGTCTGTACTTCCAGCTTGCTCCGCTCCACTTTGTTTGTGCTCAGCTACTATTCTACCCATGCCATTACTTCATGCCTGGCACCTGTCTATACTACTTGTCGTTTTCATATTACTTTTAACACATGTATATCACCTGTCAACTGATGTGTTATCACCTGACCTCAGACATGCTACTATTTGGCAAGACCCCTTGTTATGACATGATTTGCCACTGACCTTATATCAATCTCTTGACATGACTGGTTACCTGTCTAATATCAATTCCCTGTCATGCTATCACTTGGCACCCAGCATGATATACTTGACCTGTGATTATCACATTTACGGGAACCCTGTCTTGTTATCCTGTACTATGTACAGTGACCTGATATCCTGTATCATGATCAGTGACCTGTTATCCTGTATTACATACAGTGACCTGAACTCCTGAATTCCTGATCATGTCCTGCTCCTGTTATTCCCGTAAATTGATAATTAACCTAATGAATCATAAAAGGAACAACTTGCATCGGGTCGGGGGAAACATGCGGATATCAATATGTGTTCGTGTTTACAGTGGCTTTTAGGAATGTTGTGCAACTCATGTTCCGGTCTGACCTGTGGGCCTCCAGGGACCGAGGGGAGTGCTGGCTCCCTCCTCCTGAATCATGATAAGGGCATACAATAAGTCCCTCCTGTTAGCCTTGCGGCAGGTTCCGTCACCAAGCAACGGAACAATCCTGGGCCGTGGTCCCGGGTATGTACGGGACCCACTGTAAACATAGTTCGTTGATACCCCCGCTAGTTTCCAATAACAACCTTGCTTTACTCAGATATGGATCTATGTGTGCTGGGACGCTAGTTCACATAGCTAGATATCAGGGTAAGACGAGTAATAATAAAGTGTCTAATAACCGGCTCTTTAAGTTGTAAGTAGAGTATGTGGAATGGGACACATACTGAAGCCTGCAGCTTAAACGGCTATGAATCTGTGTTATGTCTTACTATATTTGCTTGTCCTGGATTTTACATCGGATTTCCGGTTTTATGAGTACTATCATATTAACTGCTCATGCCCTGCTCTATTCCTTGTATCCACCTGCCTCCTGTCATGCCCGGAGCGCAGTCGGATTGTATGTGCTTGGGTTATGGTGACATGAGATAAGGGTATATAGATGAGGGTTTCCTTGTTTGGATTATTCCTTCGATGTACTAGTCTCATGGAGCCGTGATCTGAAACCATACAATCAGATTTGCTCGTCCTCGGCCTTATTTGGTTATACTGCTATACATGTACTTATCCTTGCTCGCCACTTGGCTTTGCTTCACCACTCGCCTGGGGAGTTTCATCTGACTCCCCTGGATTCTCATGTCCAGGTCATGGAGCTTGGAGCGTGCGGACTCTACCTGTTGCTGATCAGAGTGGCGCAGCTGAAGCGTGGATCTCCAGCAGACCGATCGGAGTTCTATCCTTCCAGGCCCCCTGTATGCCTCTCGAGTTTTCCTTTTATAAACTCGTGAGTGCCTGTGTACTGCTCATACTTGCACTTCTCTTTGTAATCTCGCAATTGCGCCATTCTGGTGATGTAATATTTATGTAATATTGGATCACCTCTGGTGATAACTTTGTAATTGTACTCATGTGTTGGAATGTATAATGCACCACTTACTTCCGTACTCTGATTCTTGCCTGTACTGATGCTTAGCGTATATACGGGAGGGTAGTTCGGACCTACGTATATACGTCGCAGTGACGTCTCCGTATCCGCCAGGATCGGGGCGTTACAGGTTGGTATCAGAGCTTAGGCTCTCCCATCCTCAGTACAACCAGTCGGCAAATTAATGGTAAAGAAATTTGCAACTGGAATGCATGAGTCTTGGTTATACAATCCAACTACAAGTACAAAGTTATCCATTCTCTCTTGATAATCTTATCCTTGAATTCTGAAGTTCTCCCATCCTTTCATACTTCAGTTTCTTGTTATTCTTGAACCAACTCGGACATGAAAAGATGGGGAAATCATAACGGTTCTGGTTCTTCCTAGGGTAACCCTAATGGAGAAAATCTGATTTAAGACTATCTCTGCAAGATATGATGAGACACGATCAAGTACAGACAAAGGTCCCGCACCAAGGATCATTGGTTGCACTCCGGAAACAGAAGCCAGGCGACATGTTGGATTTCAGGAAATTACAGCCGGCAATCTTTTCGAGCATGGAGAAGCCCTGGATGCATAGCAGTGGTCAGTAAACCTGATGGATCTTCTAAGTCAACTCGGGTCCCTGACGAAAACTAAGTGGAAATGACCAGGATTCAGTTGAAAGGTATGGCCAAGGCGTGGTGGTTGGTAGAAGCAGTAAGACTGGAAAAGACCATCACTTGGGACTAGTTCTCGAAGGATTTTTATAAGAAGATTCTTCTCTGTAATGGCTCAGAAAAGAAAGGATGATTTATTAAATTGCAGTAAGGAGATTGAACAGTAAATAAGTACACTGCAAAAAGGTATAGTCGGTCGGTGTCTTACATGATGGCCGACAGGGAGGACCGAGCAAGCAATATCTTAGTGAGAAATGAAGATGAAGAGTAAGATGTTTCTTATCCCCAAGCAGCCCAAGAAGTATTCTCAAGTTTTTCAGTCATCATCCGGAGGTGGAATGGACCCAGAGGAGAAAGATTAGGATGAGTTGCAGATGAAGTTGGTGAAGAGACCCTCTTAATTGATGGAAGTAAAGGCTCAGACAGGCCTCTGACGCCCTACTAGCTAAGCCATCCCTCTAACCTGCCCACAACATATGACCGGTGGATATTGTCTGGAGCTGGGCATCTACAACTCAACCACCAGAAAGATTATGAATTATGTCATACACGGGTTCAGAGATCAATTGAAAAGTGACTGTCTGTTCGAATAGGCAGGGGACATCGTACAGATCAGATCAACCCATCCAGTAACACCGTTGTGAGGGAATCTAGGACCTACTGGCAGAATAATCTCGCTTCATCCCCGGTGTTAAGCATGGAGTCATGCTCAAAGGAGACCAAGAACTAGGGCACATGGTGAAGGGAAGCAAACATACGATCTGACTGGAGGGGAAGTCAGGATGCTCAATATGATGGAGTAAGGACCGGAAGGATATTCAATATCTGCAGAGGAACTCTGGAAGTACTGACCGTAACTAATTATTCCCATTTTAATATGTCCGGGAGTTGGTAAACTTCTCTATATCATATCCTCCTCATTGCACTATCACCATCAATCCTAGTCCGTCCTATCTCTCTCCCTATTTCATGATTCATATCTCTCCTATTTTTGCTATTCTGATTTTCGTGATCTTTATGCCAACTTAAGATATGCTTAGACTAGTGAGGTAACAGCAGGGCAGATATGGTTCGTTCCATTATGTTCTGGCGCTTCTCGACTCTGGTATATCACATTGTCTTATATTAGAAAGATCTTCGGCCTCGTATTATATTCTTGAATTCATAGATACATCATGGGGACTAATGCATCATACAGAGTAGTCGTCACTTATATGGTCAGAGGGATTGCATCATTTCGCGAGGAGTGTCAGTATATAACAACATTTCAGAATCAGGGCTTCTGGCAGATAGAGTTATGATATTTTCTATTTTTATTACTCTAATAGTGATCATGATTTCTTTGACTATGTTCGTGGAATTCGGGTGTTCTCAGAACTGAATTGCAGTCAGATTATTATTTAGAAGACAGCATTCTGGACATGTTTCGGTTATTTTGATTTCTTGATCATGTTCTCAGAGCCACCAACTTCTGGCAGTTTTTATGGATTTGATGGACTAAGAACTCCGCTAGCCTCGCCAAGCAAGGGTCGTGTTCTAGTCATCCGTGAACCTAACCGGGTGTGAGTTTCGCTGCACCCTGGTGCTTAGCATTTAGCGTTGTGTTACGCGTTGGCTTCGCCGAGTGAGCTTCGCCATATGCGAGCCTCGCAGAGCGTTAGCTTCGCCGCACCCTAATGCTTAACACCTGAGCTGTGTTACGCGATGACCTCATCTAGGCTTGGTTTCATTCGTGACTGGTCCCTTCAGTGCTTAGCACTCTAGCCATTTCTCGGATTTCTTCTGCCCAGCGTGCTTTCATAGATCCGCTGGACAGAGTTTTATCACTGGATCTGAGCTATCGCCATGATCCTTGTCAATGATCCATTCCACAAATCTTGCAGGGCTCAGAAATCTTCTACATGTTTCATCTGCAATCAGGTTACCATTTGGAAGTCAGTATTCAGAAGTCTTCATGATCAATCTATATTCTTGGCTATGTCTTTCAGAGTTAGCAACGCCCAGTATACAGAAATACTTAATTATTGGTCTTCTTGATTCATGCTCAATATTATCAGGGTTTTCTTTACCTTAGGTATTCTGGTCTATTCTCGGGAATTAGTATATGTGCAGCACATCAGAAATTCTATTGCAGACTCTTTATCAAGGACAACATCATGCCATGCCGGGTTTTGTATTATATTATGGATTTCAGCACTGCGGATTTCTATGGATCTCATCAGTTTTGGTTCACAGCCTGATTGAAGTATTATTGATTATCTCTCCAAGTCAGCTCACTCTATATTATTCAGGATGGATTAGTCTTTTGAAGTTCTGTCAGCATTCCCTTATGAGCAGACATCAGATCAGTATGGCACCGTCAGGGGATGTATATATACGGCAGAAGTACGGAGATGCCTCAGTCTTGAAATAGCCGTTCAGTCGATCTGGGAGATCAACTCATAGTTATTCATATCTTGATTGGCATAATCCTCATTCCTATCCTTTTGTGTTCATTTCACCCCTTAACGAATTGCGAGGACGCAATTTTTTGTAAGGTGGATGGAATGTAACACCCCGCTCCCGGAATACGTACTTAGTTGCGTATTCAGATTTTTCGATCGTATTTTTTCAAATTTACTTCCTGTATTTGTTTTATGAATTCTTTATATGATAGTTTTGTTTTGGATTTGGATTCGTGGACTCGGAGTCAGCCCTAGTCTGAACCGGGAACTTGATCCTAGAGTATTACTTGATTTGGACATTCTGGTTATCCGATTTGACCAATTTCAGTTTCAAATATCATTTTCCAATATTCTAGATTTTCATGATTTTCTAGAATTTTCCTCGATTAAGTTGAAAATCTTCAAAACCGGTGTCGGCCAGTTCCGCTGACCGATTCCCGGATTTTTAATTTACAAACTAATTGGAATTACTGAAAGTATCTTTAGACATTATTTCTTAAAATCACATTTCCTATCTAAATACCTTTTTTTGAGAATTTTATGAATTTATGAAAATTCCACCGGATTCGGTATCGGCCAGTATCGCTGGTTGATTCCAGGATTTTTAGTTTACGATCAGGATTGAATTTCTAAAATCCGTTTTCACTTTACTTCTTAAATCATATTTCTTCTTTAATACATTTTCTGAGATTTTTCAGAATTTATCAAAATCCGGCCAACCCGGTGTAGACCGAGATTGACGGTGGACTTCAGGATTTTTATTTGAACATGGCATTGAATTTCTGAAAACTGATTTCACCAAAAATCATTTTATAATATTTATTATTTTTGAGAATTTTTGGGAAGCTTTCTGGATTACTTTATTTTTGAGGTTTTCCGGAGTTTTTGGTGTTTTCCCAGATACCGGGATTTTGCTTTAATATTCCAATTTGTCTTTTTCCATTTTTCCTTCCTCAAACGCCGGCTTCACCATCCTTGGATCTTGCATTTAATGCAAAGATCTTCTCTTCACTTCTCCCCACACTTCATTTAATGTGCTGCCACCAACTCCCATCAAGCACCATGCCTTTTTGTCCTTTTGTGAAACGCCACCTTGCTTCTCCCTTGAAACGCCGCATTTATTCCGCGTTAGGCTAATTTGGCCTAAACGCAAGGTTGTGGGCTGCGTTTTGGATTGTGAAACGCAAGCTCTTTTTGGTGTGTCCTTTTGATTTGAAGTGCAACCTTATTATATTCTTTTCCTTACCATTATATAATACCCCACTCTCTCTCTCTCTTTGATTATTTCTCTCCTCCTTCTTTTAGCAGCCAACAGAGAGCTTTTGGCAGCCATGGCTTTGCCTTGGCCGGCCACTTCCCCATCACCTTCACCTTCCATTTTCCCCACCATTTCTACCACCAACACCACCAACTTCTTCACTTCTTTCTCCACCACCACCTCCTTCATTTTAACCACAACAAACACACCATGCCACCTTCTTCTTCCTCTTTTCCACCATGAAACACCATGAACCCATCTTCTCCACCAAAACTTCTCCACCCTCTCCACCACCATATGCTCCACCGTAGCCGCCACCAAGTATACCCTCTTCACCTCCTCGGCGAGCTCTTTCATCCTATCCGACTCGTCGCTCCCCGTAACACCGTTTGCAAAATCTCATTTTGACCACTTGAACTAGACTTGCACCATCTAATTTCATCTCTTGTGAAGACCGGCCTCACCTTTTGGTTTGGGGCCGCGTTCTTCTCCGTTGGCGTGACGCAAAGGGCCGGTACCTTCCTTTTGGATTGGGGCCGAACTTCCCTTTGCTGGACGCAGCAAGGATCATCTTGGGCGAGTAACTTTACTCGCCAAGACTTGGATAATTTATTAACATACTTGTATTTTTATATCAACAACCACAACCCTCAAAAGTCAGTTTTGTTCCGCGTCTGCCCACTTTTCTGCGTCTGCCTTCTTTCCGCGTCTGCCTTCTTTTCTGCGTCTGCCTTCTTTCCCGCGTCTGCCTTCTTTTCTGCGTCTGCCTTCTTTCCCGCGTCTGCCCACTTTTCTGCGTCTGCCTTCTTTCCCGCGTCTGCCTTCTTTTCTGCGTCTGCCTTCTTTCCCGCGTCTGCCTTCTTTTCTGCGTCTGCCTTCTTTCCCGCGTCTGCCTTCTTTTCTGCGTCTGCCTTCTTTCCCGCGTCTGCCTTCTTTTCTGCGTCTGCCTTCTTTTCCGCGTCTGCCTTCTTTTCTGCGTCTGCCTTCTTTCCCGCGTCTGCCCACTTTTCTGCGTCTGCCTTCTTTCCCGCGTCTGCCTTCTTTTCTGCGTCTGCCTTCTTTCCCGCGTCTGCCTTCTTTTCTGCGTCTGCCTTCTTTCCCGCGTCTGCCTTCTTTTCTGCGTCTGCCTTCTTTCCCGCGTCTGCCTTCTTTTCTGCGTCTGCCTTCTTTCCCGCGTCTGCCTTCTTTTCTGCGTCTGCCTTCTTTCCCGCGTCTGCCTTCTTTTCTGCGTCTGCCTTCTTTCCCGCGTCTGCCCACTTTCTGCGTCTGCCTTCTTTCCCGCGTCTGCCTTCTTTTCTGCGTCTGCCTTCTTTCCCGCGTCTGCCTTCTTTCCCGCGTCTGCCTTCTTTTCTGCGTCTGCGTTCCTCGCGTCTCACTTTCCAGAACCCGCGTCTCCCTGTGTCCCTTTCTCTCTCTAGGCTGCTCACTCTTCCTCTCTCCTCTTCACTTTCTCTCTCCTCATACATTTATATTATATTTATGGCGCGTGCGCGAGTTCCATGGATTCCAGACTTTCGGCTTTCCGGTGATTTAGGCGAGTGTTCTCGCTCTCGCCTCCACTTGGGTTTCCCCGCCTTGTCGGGTTGATATGTATTTTACTTCATGTCTCCATGTATTTTGTATTGGGCTGAGTCCTGTATCTGTGTATGGCCGAGTGCCAATCTCTGGATATGTATTGCTCTGTGACGAATGCTTGTACTAGGGTAGTTTCCTTCTTGTACATATACCATGCCTGTGATGTATTGTACTGCCTTATACCATACTTGGCTTCTGGACCCTTCAGCCTCCGGTCCCTCACTGTCTCGAAAGAGGCGTGATTGGGATCGTCAGGTTTCTCAGCTCCGCCTGGTGAGCATGCTTAGCGCCCAGTGCTTTATTCACTAAATTCGTTTAGGCGAGTTGCTGCCGGATTCTCCGCTCGTATCTTGATCCGAGTGTCCCGGTAACCTCGTAGAACGCATTAGTGTCTAAACTCTGTTCGCTACTTGTGCCCCCAGCTTGTTCGGCTTCGCCTGGTTATCATGATCAGCGTTCAGCGCTTTACCACTAGATTCGTCTAGGCGAGTTGCTGCCGGATTTACTGCTCGTACTTCAGTCGAGTCGTCCCGGTAACCTCGCCAGACGCTCCAGTGATAAATACTGTTTGCTGTCTGTACTTCCAGCTTGCTCCGCTCCACTTTGTTTGTGCTCAGCTACTATTCTACCCCATGCCATTACTTCATGCCTGGCACCTGTCTATACTACTTGTCGTTTTCATATTACTTTTAACACATGTATATCACCTGTCAACTGATGTGTATCACCTGACCTCAGACATGCTACTATTTGGCAAGACCCCTTGTTATGACATGATTTGCCACTGACCTTATATCAATCTCTTGACATGACTGGTTACCTGTCTAATATCAATTCCCTGTCATGCTATCACTTGGCACCCAGCATGATATACTTGACCTGTGATTATCACATTTACGGGAACCCTGTCTTGTTATCCTGTACTATGTACAGTGACCTGATATCCTGTATCATGATCAGTGACCTGTTATCCTGTATTACATACAGTGACCTGAACTCCTGAATTCCTGATCATGTCCTGCTCCTGTTATTCCCGTAAATTGATAATTAACCTAATGAATCATAAAAGGAACAACTTGCATCGGGTCGGGGGAAACATGCGGATATCAATATGTGTTCGTGTTTACAGTGGCTTTAGGAATGTTGTGCAACTCATGTTCCGGTCTGACCTGTGGGCCTCCAGGGGACCGAGGGGAGTGCTGGCTCCCTCCTCCTGAATCATGATAAGGGCATACAATAAGTCCCTCCTGTTAGCCTTGCGGCAGGTTCCGTCACCAAGCAACGGAACAATCCTGGGCCGTGGTCCCGGGTATGTACGGGACCCACTGTAAACATAGTTCGTTGATACCCCCGCTAGTTTCCAATAACAACCTTGCTTTACTCAGATATGGATCTATGTGTGCTGGGACGCTAGTTCACATAGCTAGATATCAGGGTAAGACGAGTAATAATAAAGTGTCTAATAACCGGCTCTTTAAGTTGTAAGTAGAGGTATGTGGAATGGGACACATACTGAAGCCTGCAGCTTAAACGGCTATGAATCTGTGTTATGTCTTACTATATTTGCTTGTCCTGGATTTACATCGGATTTCCGGTTTTATGAGTACTATCATATTAACTGCTCATGCCTGCTCTATTCCTTGTATCCACCTGCCTCCTGTCATGCCCGGAGCGCAGTCGGATTGTATGTGCTTGGGTTATGGTGACATGAGATAAGGGTATATAGATGAGGGTTTCCTTGTTTGGATTATTCCTTCGATGTACTAGTCTCATGGAGCCGTGATCTGAAACCATACAATCAGATTTGCTCGTCCTCGGCCTTATTTGGTTATACTGCTATACATGTACTTATCCTTGCTCGCCACTTGGCTTTGCTTCACCACTCGCCTGGGGAGTTCATCTGACTCCCCTGGATTCTCATGTCCAGGTCATGGAGCTTGGAGCGTGCGGACTCTACCTGTTGCTGATCAGAGTGGCGCAGCTGAAGCGTGGATCTCCAGCAGACCGATCGGAGTTCTATCCTTCCAGGCCCCCTGTATGCCTCTCGAGTTTTCCTTTTATAAACTCGTGAGTGCCTGTGTACTGCTCATACTTGCACTTCTCTTTGTAATCTCGCAATTGCGCCATTCTGGTGATGTAATATTTATGTAATATTGGATCACCTCTGGTGATAACTTTGTAATTGTACTCATGTGTTGGAATGTATAATGCACCACTTACTTCCGTACTCTGATTCTTGCCTGTACTGATGCTTAGCGTATATACGGGAGGGTAGTTCGGACCTACGTATATACGTCGCAGTGACGTCTCCGTATCCGCCAGGATCGGGGCGTTACAGTTCCAGTAGCTCGGTCGACCGAGCGGTCGACCGTTGCTTCAACGGTCTGAAATATGACCGTTGGCCGGTCGACCGATAGTTCTGTCAGGCCTCCAACGGCTAGTTTTTGGAGCCCTATAAATTGGGCCATTTGGGGGCTGTTTTTATTAAGATTTTTGGAGAGTTTTTAAGCCAGTTTTTCCTATTCTTTTAAGAGGTTTTTCTCCACAAATTTAGAGCCAATACTTCCAATTAAAAGAAGAGTTTATCAAGAGTGTTTAGAAAGAGATTTCTTGAGTTTTCTTCCACCATTCTCATCCTTGTTTTTCTCACACAAACACTTGAGCTATCCATTGATATTCATCCTATAGGAGTGTTGTAGTGAGAGTTTTTATTGGTGATCAAAGTGTTTAGATCACCAAGAGATCTTTTCTTGTTTCTTTGAGGAGGCGGACGAGTGCGTTCGCGGTTGTTTAGAGTTCGTGTGTGAACTCTTTGTTTGAGGTGCGGCCTCGGCGAGCTTGTGGGGCTTGCGGTGTGTACGGGACTGGGAGTCCGAGGGCTTGTAGGTGTTGCGGCACTGAGGAGTGATCCATTGGGATCGTGCATAGTGAAAATCCTTTGTGTGTTGAAGGCGGGGATGTAGAGTAAGTGTGCTCGAACCTCGAAACAAATCCCTTGTGTTTGCGATTGCTCTCTCTCTCTCTCTTTGTCTCTTGTTTATATCTTGCATGCTTTTACTTGTCTTATCTTTACATGCTTGATATATTGTGTGCCCATATTGTATATGCTTGGGTTTGTTTGCTAACACTTGTATTCAACCAAGAGAGCCAGCGCGGCACCTCAACCCTTATCTAGGGGAATCTAGAGGAGTTAGTCCAGAGCCCTTCACGGGGAATTCGGCTACACTCTTATGTTATACGTGGTGTTTAGTTTAAATAGTTGTTTATGTCATAATAGTTTTTAATTCCGCATTATTTGACATTTAGTGACCATTAGATTAGCCATCACCTATTCACCCCCTCCCCTCTAGGTGATCCTACAAAAATATCATAAAACTGATAAGACTAATAAAACTGAATACGAGCAAAATTAGTCATATAAGCTCGGTTTACGGCTTCATAAGACTGGTACGTCGAAGGAATAATGCAAATAAGGAAACCCTCATCTATATACCTTATGCCCAATGTTAGCGTAATCCGAGCGTAATACAATCCGAATTGCAAAATAACACAATAAATTGTTAATTAGGATCTAATTATTATTACTCGTCTGACCCATATATCTAGTATGTATTACCGGTACACATACATTCATATATGAGTAAGTCGAGATTAGTTATTGGAAACTGATGGAAAACCAATGAGTTATGTTTATAATGGCTCTCGTACATGCCGAGGACCACGACTCAGGCTGTTTAGTCGTTGGTATACGAAACCGGCCACGAGGTGTATTGGAGGTCTTATTGTGTACCCTTTCAGGAATTAGTAAGCAAAGCTAGCTCACCCTGTGGAACACCTGGAGGCCCACAGGTAGAATCAAAGGTTTAGCTGCATAACATACCTAATACCACTGTAAACATATTCACCAATTGAAATCCATCAGTTTTCCCTTACCCGCTATAAGTTTTTCCTTTATTACCGATTATTGAGTAATTATCAATTTACAGGAATAGCAGTAGCATGACAGGTTCAAGAGTTACAAGAGTATATGGGTACTTAAGTACATGAGTATAGGAGGTACAAGGCCACTGTATATAATACAGGATAGCAGTTACAAGATTCCCGCAATATGATAATCACAAGTCAAGTGTTAAGCATGGCAAGTGTCAGGTGTTTAACACAGTAGATATCAACTATCGTGTATCATAATACAGAAAAACGATACTGATACATGGAATCGGTGCGAATACATGAAAACAGTACCGATATAGAAGATTGGTACAATACTGAGAAACAATACAATTTTGAAAAATAATATAAGTACAGGTTTCAAACTCTTTACAGACATCAAGAAAAGAATAATAGTTAAATTATCAAGTAGGCAGGCAAGTAAGTAAGCAAGCGAACATGCAAGCGGAGCTAAGCAAAGCTGGAGCGGAGCTAACGTACAGTACTAAACACCATTACGTTCGGCGTGATTATCACTCATGGTGAAGCTACGCACGCGTGTGGTGACAGGTAAACCACTCTGCATCACCTGTGGCAAAGCCGCGCTCACGGCGTAACTACACTCGGACAGAGTTAGCGATAAAGTTTTGAGCGCTAGGTCCGCCTAATAGGCGTAGCTAAGAGACCTGACGGTTTAAACACACTCCCTTTTCGAGAAAGTAGGCGAGAGCCCTAAGGGCTAATAGGCCCAAAGGCAGAGTAGATACCTACAGAGGTATTTGTATCAAACACATGCTTATAAACACATTAGCAGATAACAGCTAAGATATTAATAGATTAGTGGAGCCCAGCGGCTGAGTAAGACAGAAATAAGGTCAACAAGCAGACAAGCGAATAATCAAGTGGAGCTAAGTGAGGCTAGAGCGAAGCTAACATACAACACTAGACGCCATCACGTTCGGGGTGATTACTGCTCGCGGCGAAGCTACACACGTGTGTGGCGGACTGCATCACCCATGACGAAGCCGCGTCCACGGCATAACTACACCCGGATTGAGTTAGCGGTAAAAGTACTGAAAGCTAGGCTCGCAGGCGGGGCCGAAAGACCTGACGGTCTGAGTGCCCAAAGGGCCGTAAGGAGACCATAAGGTCTAAGCGCACTCTCGATAGCTACCGCAAAACTCAGAGGGTGCAAGGAGTAAAACCTATTGGGTAGCTAACCTGGAAAGCAGGTTATACCTGCAACCTGCACCAGTGTTAGTACCACACGAGCACACATATATACATGGTAATAACTAGACGTCCGTGGAGTGGTGAAGCCCAGAGCTTAGTGTAGAGTACGGAGGCAAACGACCATGAACGGTCGGTCACGCACGAGATAATGAAGCGATATCACAGTAGTATACATGTACAGGAATTAAACTACACTATTACACACATACATCACAGTGGTACAGATACATGTACACAGAATATATGTACACACCCACACCAATACAAACACAACACACCGGTACATATCTACACGTCCACGATACATTTACAAATCCATTGATACAAACACATACAAATACATAGCTCGCATAATACAAATCACCCGTCGAAGCGGGAAAACCCAGAATTAAGGCAAGAATACTAGCCTAATTTTTTGAAAATACGTAAAATCCTGAAAGTACAAATACACTTGCACGGGCACAACCCACCATTGTAGAGAGGTAAAGATCTAGAGAGAAAGTGGGGGATCAAGAGAGAGTTAGAGATCTAGAGAGAGGCCAAGAGAGAAAAAGAGAGAGAGGAGAGCTAGAGAAAGAAAGTGAGATAGAGAAAGAGAGATTTGGGGAGAGAGAGAAGGCGGAAAGGAGAGGGGTGGTCGGTCCCGACCAGCGACGCTGGCCAGCGGCGGCCCACAGACAGGGAGAAAGAGAGAGGGTGAGGTCGGGGGGAGAGAGAGAGAGAGAAAGAAAGAAAAGAAAGAAGAAAGAGAAAGACGAGAAAGAAAGGGAAAGAGAAAGGTCTAGGGGAGAGAGATCCAGTGGAGGAGAGGGGGAGCTGGTCGGCGGCGCTAGCCGCTGCGACCACGGCCGCAGGGAGGAGAAAAGAAAGATAGGGGAAAGAGAGAGGAGAAAGGAAAAAGAAGAAGAAGAGGGGAGAGAAAGGAGGTCGACGCGGTGGTCGGTGGCGTCAGGGAAGGTCGTCGAAGGTCGAGCGGTGGCCGATCTGGCCGTGGTGGCGACGGATCTAGTGAAGGGTGGCGGGATTTGGGGGATAGATGAAGAAAAGTGAGAAAGAGAGAGAAAGGAGGAGAAAGGGAGAGAAAAAGAAGAGAGGGAAAAAGGGAATCGGGTCGGAGGGGGCTCGTCGTCGCTGGGGGAGGTCGCCGGTGGCGGGCGGCGGTGCTGGCCAGGGGGCGGCGATGACGACATCGTTCTCAGGTAGAAGAGAGAGGAGAGAAGATAGAGCAAAATAGAGGAGAGAGAAAGAGAAATAGAGAATGAGAGGAAGAGAGAGATATTTATTGGTTAGATATTTTGTGAGTGGGAATATGCCACATAGCAAGTCTAGGTGATGGGAAAAATTGTGGGAAATCCTTTAATAAACTAATTTATTATAATAGTGTAAAATTCGAGAAATTCTGAAAAATCTCCAAAAAATTTCAGAGGTAGAAAACATCTCTCTAAGTAACAATATGAAATCAGTTTTCAGAAATTCAATCTGATTTTTAAATTAAAAAAATCTTGAAATAAACCGGTGATACAGGTCGACACCAAATCCGGTCAAATTTTGATAAATTAAAAAAATCTCCAAAAATGTATTAAAATAGAAAATATAATCCTAAGAAATAATGTGAAAGCAGATTCTATAAATTCAAATCTATTTGTAAATTAAAAATCTGGGAATCGACTAGTGATACCCGTCGATTCCTATTTTGAAGATTTTACAGAATAATTTGAAAAAATTTCAGAAAATCATGATAAATCTAAAATATTGAAAACAAATATTAAAAGTGAAATCAATCAAATTGACTATCGAAAAGATCAAATCGAGCAGTACACTGGGATCGGGTTTTTGGTTCAGACTCAAGCTGAATCTGAGTCCAAGAATCCAGATCCAATGCAAAACAATAACATAATAAAACACAAAGTAAAAATAAATAAGGAGAGAAAATAAAAAAATACAATCAAAAAATCAGAATACGTATCTAAGTACATATTTTGGGAATGGGATGTTACAATTGAGCACAGATATAAGTAGAAGCTTTGAAATTAGATTAAAATAGAACTCTAAATTGGTTTAGAAATATGACTTAATTGACTTAATTATGAAAACCAATCAAATTAGAACCAACCTTATTAGCAAACTCCGATTCACAAAGCCAAAAAATAGAGAAGAAAGAGATAACATTTCTCTCTTTTCCTTTTCATTTTCAGAGGGAGCAAGCAATACGGGTTCTGATTCCGATACTAATGCCGAACAAGATGAAACATTCTCGACTTCTCCTTTTCATTTTTTGCTTCCAAATTTAATTCTGATTCTGACAGCCGAGAAATAGAGTAGAAATAGTTTTCCTTTATACATTTTCAAATAGAGAAAGGGGAGAGAAAAAGAGAAGCCAGAGGGAGGTGGAGAGAGTGTGCAAGCGAAAGAGAGATTTTTTTTTCTCTTTTAGTCTTTTTCTTGGGAGCATACATTTTCTTTTTGGTTTAATAAACAAAAATATATCTTGTGTCTTTGCATGTGTCATGCACTTGGTAGGAAAAAATATCGGGGGTACAAGGGAAGACAAAATTATGCATATGTTTTGATTTATTTGCTTTTAAGAGTAGTTTAGATTTGATATTCCACTATCAATTATTGATTTAACTCTCTTTGGCATAAGGATCGTCCACATGCGTATTTTCATTCCTACTTAGTATCACAAACAACTAAGTAATACGGTAGATGATATCAAGAATGGGCTTAACGTATAACCAACCTACCTCGTCTAGTATATGTCAACTAATTGTGTGATGCACTCGTTTGGCCACATTGATGCTATTTAGACGTTGCTTGTATGAGAAAGCAATCAATACATCTTTGACTTACATTTCGTCGTATGTTGCCTGTGTCACATATTATGCATCAAGGGAAACACAGAAAACACCAGCACGATAAAAACATTGCAATGTATTTAAGTCAAAACTTATTCGCAGACGTATTCAACTCCCAATCTACAACTGGCGGTTAAAAGCAAATAATACAAAACGCATGCACAATAATGTCCCCCTCGTGTTCTATTGTTGTATCACTAAATTGTATCCCCCTCTTATTCTATCACCTAATTTTTTTTGCTAGAATTCTCAAATTATAAAAACTCCCTTTCTTTAATTATTTCTTTATATCATACCAATATAATTGAAATTCTCAAACTATAAATTATAATTAAAATTCTCAAATTATAAAAACTCTTTCTCTCTCATCTCTCTCTATTTTTAATGTCTTAATATAATTAGAATGCCAAATTATAAAAAATCTCTCTAATTCTTCTAATTTTTCGGAATTGAAACTCTCAAGTTACATAATTGAAACTATCAAATTACAAGAAGTCTTCCACTCTAATTCTTTCTTTCGTTGTCCTATTATAATCAGAATTTTTTAAATTGACTTTGTGCTTTCTGTTTTTTCAATTCTTTGATGCGCTTTCTTTGTAAAGATTTGTTCCCCTTCTTCGTTTTCGATGATTCTTTTTTTTTTCTATATTTTTATTTTCTTTTTTCTTGAAATTCTTACTTCTTTGTTGCATATATTTTATTCTTTCTTGTTTCATGACTTTTTATTTTTTTTCTTTATTTTGTTTTTGTTTTTTAATTCTTATTTTCTATGGTGAAGAAGAAACGAGAAAGTCGATGTATCCAGCGTCGACCAAATATTACTTTACTTTTGGTTAACTTGTTCTCAGTGTTTCTGGATGTTATCTTTCATGCTTCGGAGGGTAACTGGGCCAGTCGAGCCCCTCTGACTTGGCGACAGCTTTGTTTGCTCTCGTTGAAACAGATCTCTTCCACACAATGATCTCTCCTTAGTAAGCAGCATTTGTTCTATGAGCAAATTACATCACTCTAAATTTTTTATACTTGCTTAATCTCAAAAAGATTGTTTTTACCTTTTTTCCTTGAGTTTATAATTTATTGGTGAATGCTGGTTTATAGGTTTGACAAAGGTTAACACAGAAAAGAAAAATCATGAATGAGAAAAAATATCTCAAGTTGGTTTTGTTTTAGAACAATATTTGTCTCATATTATATATATATGATGATTTCTCGCTTATAATTTCACAAATTTTATATTATTGCTATATGAAAAATTATATATCAGTTTATATTTTACCCCAATTTTCTACAAAATTTTGAAAGATGCATAAACTACCTCAGGTACCTGCAACTACTCATTGAATTTTTTTTAATTTTTTCTTAATCAATATTTTCATTTTCAATTAGATATTTTCTTTTTTTCAATTCTTTATTTACGAGATTTCTTCTATTCATTTTTATTCGAGTCTACTTTTTCTTTTTTCCATAATTTACATATTTATTCTATTTTCTTATTTATATTTATTTGTTATTTTTTCTAGATTTTTTATGTTCTTCTCTTTTTTTTTTACATTTGAGATTTTTCCCCAATATTCTTTACTTTTATCTATCTGTTTTTCTTGTTTTATGATTTGTTTTACTATTTTTTTCAATTCATTTTGGTTTCATTTTTTTATATTCTTCATTATGATGGGGATTTCGTTACAATCCTATACGTCAAATTGTAATTATGAAAAAAATTCAGCTTCTTAATTTAATTTGTCACAATCACCTCTTTTTTTAAACTAACAACGTGTGCCTAAGTGTCAAGCGCAGAAGCGCTCCTCAATAGAGAAAGACACACATTCTTCGCATTAATCGCTTCTCAATAGAGAAAAAAAAGCGAACGACTTAAAAGATGCGGACTGTTGGTAAATAGAGGATTGCGAAAATGATTGCAGTCCTCATAAAATGTCCTATTTCTGAGTCTTTAGAAGAGTTGCGATCATGATCGTAGACCTCATAAAAAATATCATTTTCTGAGTATTTATATGACTGCAATTATAATCGCAGTCCTTTTATTAAGACTCTGAGCATGATCGCGGTCCTCACAAAAATGTCTTGTTTTTAAGTTTTTATTAGGAATACGATCATGATCACAGTCCTAAAAAAAACACAATTTTTCAACCTATATGGGAGTGCGACAATGATCGCAGTTATCGCAAAATGGTCTAATTTTTAATTAACAAAAAGACTGTGATCATAGTCGTCGTCTTCTAATAAATATTGCGACCATAGTCGCAATCCTCACAGAAGACTGCGATCATGAGTCGTAGTCCTCATATCAACATCGTCATCATCAGCAAACCCCCTCCCTGTTCACCGACATCGAATGATGCTCAATATTTCTGGATCTAAAAATCACATCGATCATAAACGCAACAAAAACTCATTGCGAGCACGAACAAACGAGATCAGCAAAAGTTCGATCTCAAAAAAATTTGATCCGGGGGCTCCGCCCCCTGAGACCCTGGGGAGGGGGCTCCCTGCCTCCTTCTAACTCTCACGATGACCTGACCGCGCAGGCCGATCTGTGAATTTCTCTGCGTCGGGTCAAGATTGAGGGGGAGAGCAATGTCGGAGGTGATGAGGAAGGCTAAAAGAGAAAATGAAAATATATAAAGAAAAAGTGGTGGGGGAGGAATCAATTTATGCTGAAGTGGATGAGGCTATAGCGAACAAAAATAGGCAGTGAGTTTTTTTCCTAATTATGAAGGAAAGTATATGGTTGTAGCGAAATTTTCCTATCTATAACAGTGTAGAAAAGAAAATATAAAAGCTATTAAGAAAATTTATTTGTAGCCCCCTGAGAAAAGATCCTTTGTCAGAACCCCCTTGGTAAAATAAAATGATAAAGGTCAAAGATAAAATGACAAGGTAATAAAAAAGGCGTGGACGACATGATTCTTTTGAGAAATATTTTTTGAGATTAATTCTTCTAAATTTAATCTCAAATATTGAAATTAAATTTTTCTAAAATAATAGATATTTCATTAAAATGGGTCTCTGAACTTGTTTCTCCTAAAAAGAATGCTACTAATTTGAGGAATATCTGAGTATATAACCTAATCTTCTTCATGATAAAACATTAAATAAAAACATTAGAATGATATACTTCTAATACGATGAGTAAAACGCGAATAGAGGTTTTCAAATCCTAGAGTGAAGATATTTAATCTTACTAATTGCAGATTTGTTTTGAAATGAAGAATTATGCTCAATATAAAGGCTGCTTGAATTTGATTTGTGTTTCTTTCAACTAAAATTGACATATGATTCTAACATATAGAACTGTGCCCCTAGGATGATTCTTCAGGCCCAAATATTCTCTTTACATTTTGACTTGTAGTTTCAGGATTCAACCTGAAATTACACCATGAAGAAGGAGGAGATTTACGTGTTTGATTAGTGATACACGATTTATTCACAGTATATTCATTCTCTTTCTTTTTTTCCCCCCGAAAGCTGAAGACCCAAGGGAAATTTGCTAATTTCTATATGCCAATTATTTGTATAGTTACAAGCTTAAGAGATTGGGGTGATGGTGAATGAAATCCATGAGAATTTTGGTTTGTTGAAAAGTCAAAAGGGCAAGTGAAACTATTGAAAATCTCAAGGGGGGTGAAAGCATTTTTTCCCCAAAAAAAAATAAAATAAAGCCATTTTATTCCCAAAAAAGCAAAAAAAAAAAAAAAAAAAAATGCACAGAAAAATAAAATAGATCGGCATTCTAAACAAATGCCAAAAACTTCAAAGCAATCATAATATTCAAGAACTCAATGTGCAGAGACAATAAAAGTAAAACTGAAACTAGCAGTATGAATTTAGCACCATAAAAAACAAAATGATGCTCCCACTATACATGCATCAGCTATACACGCATCCATCTTCTTTTCGCAGTTATATAAGAGAACAAATTTAACTCGGGCAAAAGATATAGTTTAGGGTTACCCTCTGCATCTCCAATGGTAAATCACTGATTGAAGCTTCCCAAATTGGAAACCCTGCAACACAAACGTACGGTCATCTCTGTTGAACTGGCTAATTTTGCATCTTCAATGGTCATAAATCAGTGGGGCATTGGTCAAGCGGCTTCTGTCTCCTCGTTCTGCTCAGTAAACTGTGAGTTGCCGTTCTGTTCGATGATCAGTTGCTTCTTCAGCCTGTTTCGGTGCTTTTCGTTGATCCGAAGCCATTCTGCATGGATATATTTAGGATCGTAAGGTACTGCTTTCCATTTATGAAAGGTTCTCCTGCCAAATTGCAAGGGAAAGAGAACGGAAAGGAAAATGAGCATTACAAAACAAAGTCATCGTCACTGGCAGACCTTTCAACACCAAAGTGAGCAAGGTAGATGGCAATAATAAATATGGAGACTTCCCACGAAATCACCATTCTATAATATTCTTAACATGCACTAAACAAAAATCTGATGTAAGTCCAGCTAGCAGTTATTTTATACAAGATTATAAGGCAGGAAAGCAAATGTCCTCATCCGCATTGAAAATATCTTATAATATGGCAACTTGCTGATTCAATCTCATAAAAGCGCCTAGTGCCATGTGAGTGTTAGATGTTAGTCATGCATGCTCCTGTATAAACCAACAAATACGGTATAAGCAAGCAAAAGTCGGCTGAAGGTATAAACCTGATTGTTGTACTGTACTCCTTGGATATCTTAAAGATACTATGCATCAGCAAATAACTAATATAGTTAACAGTTCAAATTATATCTTAAAGATACGATGCATAAGCAAAAAAACTTACATATGTTAACACCTCAAATTTGGGCTCTCCAATACCCTATATATGTATTTATTTTGTCAGGCCAAGCATATAAATATCAAATATCCTACTGTATTCACTATGTATTTTGTTCAAGTTTTTCAGTGGGATACACGTACTCTTCAAGAATTGTCATTTTCAGTCCTTTTTTTTATTATTTTATCTTACATGGTACATAGTCTGATAGTCGCTCATCAACTAAGTGTACATCCAAATAACATCAGAACTGCTTCTCTCTCTCTCTCTCTCTCTCTCTCCTCTCTCTCCTCTCTCTCTCTCTCTCTCTCTCTCACACACACACACACACACACAATGATTTCTCTCTGTGCTATCAACAACATTCATTATCCATATAATGTCTAGCAGCATTACATCCATCACTTACCAATATAATTAAGTCCTTTTTTTTTGAACATGATAAAGGGCATATTTCAACTTCTCTTTTTAACGTTTAGACGGTGGCATTTAAATGGAATAATCAAAGATTTGAAATTCAGAATAGAAAAGTAAATGTGTCATGTGCCATGTGCGAAAGATAGAAATACGACATTCAACAGGACATACAAGGAGATTTGTTCCAAATTTCTTACCCCTGTAATCTTTCTTCTTGACATCCAGGTAACTATCTGGGAAAACATAGAGGACCTCCGATAAATCTGTAACATACTGAAGCAACGTTCCATTATTTTATATACTTAGGAAGGAAGGAAGACAAAGGCGGGAATGTAGACATACTCCTCAAGTTCCAAGAAAGCTCCTCATCCAAAACACATCCAAAAGCAAAGTAATACTTTGTAGACACTGAATAAATTGCCTCTTTTGCTTCTTCTTCACTGCAGTA